>JACDJE010000082.1:3497780-3529711 GCA_016647715.1 Pavo muticus | reverse complement strand
AGAGAGAGAGAGAGAGAGAGAGAGAGTGTTTACTTTGGGGAACAAAATAACAAAATCAAATCCAAGAAAACTATATAGGGCTCATGAAGAACCTCAACCAGTTCTTGAAAACAAATAGAACAATTGACCTCTTACATTTTTTTTCCCCTCCTGGGATTAAAACCAACTCTGGCTCAGCTCCATGTTAAAGAATTTAATTTAACACTACATAAAAATGTCAAGCCAAAAGCAGGAGACTTACAGGAAACATATTCTAAGCTTCGATTTCTGCACTCAGAAGGAGTGCACTTTGTATCTGCAACTGCCCTGAGCAATCTTGGGCAGGGGAAAGATGCCTATCCCAGAGGATACAGTCATTTACATAGAAAAGTATAGAGTTACAGTAAGAAAGGCAATTGGAACAAAGACTTCTGCTTTGTTATCTATATGAAATTTCATTCTCACCTTGTTTAGGCAAGATTAGTTTGCTACAGGAATTATGAAACAGATAATGCAGGTTCTGTCTGTATGTCACAAGAGAGAGTATCAGCTTCTTTTAGCATCACATTTGAACACGGAGTTTTACTTGAGATATAGCCTAGCCCTGCTACCACTGAAGACAGTGACATTTTTTAATAATCATAAAGAAAAGCAGATTATTCCATGGAACGGACAGTTCTCATGCTCTTTCAAGAAGGCAGCTTGTAAATCTGTCTCAGTTCCCTTTTGCTCTTTGTTTAATGACTAGTATTTGTTTTTCACCTCTTAGAAAATTTATCTCAGTCCAATCAAGCATGACAGCAGTACAGTTTCTCTATGCAACCCACAAACAATGAAGTCTACTTTAGGGGAAAGAGTAAATAATATCTTGTCTGGCATTCATATCTCGTGATCAAATAATCATAGAAAAAAATTAATTTTCAGGCTTCTTAAAGCAAGAAACCTACCTCTGTCTTCATGGAGCATGAGTCAGAGGATGGTGAATATGCCCATCAGCACTTCAGGCTGTTGTTTGTGATCAGCTGGTCAGACAAAACTTGGAGGGTGCAATAGAGGAATGTTTAATGTGTTGAAAATGGTAGATAATGTAAGACATGGCAATAATATTTGCAAGGAAGTTGACAAGCACAGAATTAACATATAAAATACACTTGAAAAGGGTCCACAGGTATGTTGAACTAACTTGTCTACCATCTGTTGTGTTTTTTCATGTGTCTTGAAAGGTGTAAGAGATTATTCTTTTGCATTATTGTCTCAGACTTGCTGAATGATCATAGAATCATAGAATCACAAGGTTGGAAATGACCTACAAGATCATCTAGTCCAACCGTCCTCCCATTACCATTGCTACCACAAACTACTAAACCATATCTCGTAGCTCCTCATCTAGGAGCCTCTTGAACACTGCCAGGGATGGCGACTCCGCCATCTCCCTGGGCAGGCCATTCCAGTGCCTGACCACTCTCTGAGAGAAAAAGTTCTTCCTCATGTCTAACCTAAACCTCTTCTGGTACAACTTGTGGCCATTTCCTCAGGGCCTGTTTGTTGCCTGGGAGAAGAGGCCAAACCCCTCCTCATCACAACCTCCCTTCAGGAAGTTGTAGAGTGTAATGAGGTCACCCCTGAGCCTCCTCTTCTCCAGACTAAACAATCCCAGCTCCCTCAGCCACTCCTCATAAGACTTGTGCTCCAGACCCCTCACCAGTTTCGTTGCCCTTCTCTGGACACTCTCCAGGGCCTCAATGTCTTTCTTGTAGTGAGGGGCCCAAAACTGAACACAATACTCGAGGTACTCAGCGAGTGCTGAGTACAGGGGGACGATTATCTCCCTGCTCCTGCTGGCCACACTATTTCCAATGCAGGCCAGGATGCCGTTGGCCCTCTTGGCTACCTGGGCACACTGTCAGCTCATGTTCAGCCGAGCAGGGACCCCCAGGTCCCTTTCCTCATCACATTCATCCAGCCATTCAGCCCCAATCCTATAGTGCTGCATGGGGTTGTTGTGGCCAAAGTGCAGGACTCAGCACTTGGCCTTGTTGAACCTCATCCCATTCACCTCAGCCCGGTGATCCAGCTTATCTAGATCCCTCTGAAGGGCCTCCCTACCCTCAGACAGATCGACACTACCTCCCAGCTTGGTGTCATCTGCAAACTTACTGAGGGTACACTCAATCCCTTCATCTAGGTCATCAATGAAAATATTAAACAAAATGGGCCCCTGTACTGACCCCTGGGGGACACCACTTGAAACGGGTCAGCTGGACTTAACTCCATTAACCACTACCTGCTGGGCACAGCCTTCTAGCCAGTTCCTTACCCAAAGAAGGGTATACCTGTCCAGGCCACGGGCAGCTAGTTTCCCCAGAAGAATACTGTGAGAGACCGTGTCAAAGGCTTTGCTGAAGTCTAGGTAGACTGCATCAACAGCCTTTCCCTCATCTACCAGTCTGGTCACCCAGTCGCAGAAAGAGATGAGGTTGGTCAAGGCATGACCTGCCTTTCATGAACCCATGAGCAAGTCCTGATGAACAAGCCCAGATGAACAAGTCCTAGCAAGTCCTGGTCAAGGGTTGAGGAATCCTTTGTCTGGAGAACACTGATGGACAAGTCCTGGGCAAGGGTTGAGAAATCCTTTGTCTGAGGGACATAGATGGACAAAGCCACGGGCAACGAGAGAGACATAAGCCACAGATTAATGACAGGGAAGCAGTCTTTTGTGTGGGCTTATCTTGGGGAAGATGGCAATCTCAGGGAATACTGCACACGACTCTTACCCAAGTACCCAGGAATGCCACGTTGGCAGAAGAAGGATAAAAAGGGGAACAACAAGCATGAAGTTAGGTTTTCTGACAACAGATTCCTCATGAAGAAGAGATTTTCTGACAACAGATTCCTTAGACCTTAGACATGCATGCTGAAGAAGGAGAAGAAGAGGTGTCTGATATCAGAAGCCTCACAAGCTGATGCCTGCATGCTGACGGACTCTCTCCTGGGCCTGCTACCTGAGACCTGCTACTTCCTCCTGGACTTACCCTGCCTCTTCTTCCTGGTACCTGCTTGCTGCCTAAGGCCAGCCATGCTGCTGCTGCTCTCCCCTGCACTTTTGCCTCAGACCATCAGAACAGCGTGCAACAGGACCTCTGCTGGATCTTGGTGGTGACTATCCCTGCTTTACGTAATTCTTGATTCTTTCCTATCTTTTCTATCTCCCGCCTTCCCTTCCCCATCACCCTAATTCATAATAGTTGCCATCTTCCCCTTACCCATCTCCCTGATTAAGATTTGTAATAAACTGGTTGGACCAGCATTTGAACCATTGTTTCTTAGTCTCACGCTGGGTATACATATATCAGAGAACCTCTTCTCCCTCCTGTAAATTGGAGTGAGACAAAAGACCTAGAGGAAACCAATCCTTTTCTAAAATCCATTTGTCCATTTTTCATGTCCATTTGTTATGTTTGTTTGTCCACTTTTATGTAAAGTATATTTTTGTATGAACTGATCTACAAAAAAAAAAAAAAAAAAAGGGTTAACTTATCTGGTTTCACTTGACAGGAGAGCACAAAACTTGAAAGAAAACTGTTGCTAACTTGTTCTGCCACATGTGTTCTTCAGAACAGGAAATAGCACATGCTGGTAACCAAAAAGGGATTTTTTATATTGACTGCTATTTTGGTTTTTCGATCTATATTAAAGTTAGACTCTGGGGAGTAAGTACTCTACGCTACATATCAAGAATGAGATATGCAACTTATTTCATAGACAGATAGCTGACTGTCTGTGTGCAAGGCTGAAAATATGACCTTTGGAAGGACTTACTTAAGTAGTTTTAAAAAACCCACTGCATATACTAAAGAGAATAAAGCACCTGAGTAGTAGGTTTTTAGAAGGGCTCCATTTTACCAGTAATAAGAGAACACTTTAACACTATCAGTGTAATTTTGGTAGAAGGTTGGGAAGATGGATTCAACTCCATGTTCTCTTCCTGTCAGAGTTGCTGAAAAGCTGCAGTAGCTTTTCACATGCAGATATCTGGAAAAGCAGAATGAATGGATGAAGTTAGATCCAGACATTGCAACAAGGAAGAACTAATGTCTGACCTAGAGAGGTTTAGATTCTTTCTCTCTCTTTCTTTTCTTAGCAATATAAAAATGTTGTACATTTTCCACCAAATGAGTAGATGGCTTGATCTTTGATACTGTGCTTGTATTACAATTTATAATAGTGACAATAATTGCAATACTAATTATCTTATTATTGTATTACACTAATAGTTATAGCAGTCAGAGAGTCAGAGAGAAAACATGTTATGATGGAATAAATTATCCTCTGGTAGTTTCTGTCTTGCAATCTGTATAAATTACTTAGGCAGGATGTCAGACATTGAACTAAGTTTAGTTAAAGGGAATCCGACTGTCCACAGTTCTGGACTACTGTCTTGTGCTACACACTCTCTTATAAGACTTGAATGCAAATAAAAATAAAACCATTATTTCCATTGCATATCATGTCCCCTTCAACTGCAGCTGATTGTCAATGCATGCTGAAATACTATTACTTGTTTCAAGTTTACCACGCAATGTCAGCAAAGTCATGGGTTTTGATACATACATATTTTTATTTCATCTATTTATTTTTTTTAATATGCAAATATTCTGAACCTTTAAAAATGCAGTTTGTTTACCCATCAAATGCATCTCAGGAATCACAGTTGGAAAATGTGAATGTCTAGAGTGTACCATCAGGAAGCTGAGTGCAAAATGTTTTTCTGACAGAAGACATTCTTTATCCATGTGACAGAAGCAGAGAGGTCCTGGAAACAGAGCTTTAGCTTTTCAGCATGAGTGACAACACTGGTACACATTCTAGATTCACATGGTAGATAAGGTACATGGAATGTCATTACTATGACTTGTCATTCAAAATCCTTTACCTGACATTCTCATCAACTTTTTGATTTATGTTATTTTTTGTGATACCTCTGTTGGGTGTTTAGTTGTTTGAATCCATTCCTAACAGTTTGTGAGTACAGATTTATTGAAGAGTTTCTTAATGTGTATAGTCTCCTAGAGTTATTTTCTATCCTAAGAGTAGGGCAATGCCCAGCAATTTCGGTGACAGCTCTGAAACATTGAAAGGAAAACAGAGGATTAGAATGACCTGAAATGAACATAAAATTATGTGGACTCTGCAATTATCTTGTACATTATGAACTAAAGTTACCTTTTAAAAATCCAAAGCATCAGGCAAAGTGAAAACTCAAAAAACTTTGCGTTTATTTTTTCCACTGTGCTGAACTGTGAGACAAACATGGGTCCTATTTAAGCACTACTGAAATGATTTAGAAACTGAACCAATAGCATTCAATAATGTTTACTTTGTAAAAGATGAATTTTAGAATTACTGGCTTCAAAAGCTTTCTAAATTCATATTCACTCATAAGCTATAGAAATGCCAATGTAAAAAGCAGTATGTGTGTATTCTATCCTATATTTTGTTGCAGGTTTCAAGGCAGAAATTCAGTATTACTACAAGCATTTATTTTGGTCTTCATCTAGTTTTATCTAATTTGATATAAGTATCTTTGAATTCATTTATGGCTGTTGTTGAGAATGAATTTATCACCTTGATAGCATTAACTTTATTTGGACATTCTGTAGAAAATGTGCTTAAAATTAATGCTCCTTGAATAATTCACTGAGGAAAGTCTTACCTGATATAGCATATCAGATGTTATAGCTAGTCTGTATTTTTGCTCTTTCTTTATGATGCATGTAAACTAGAACTGTGTCAAATTACTTACAAGAGAATAAAGTTAATTTCTCCATGAGACTTCCTAAAGACACCTAGGTAGTAAAATTGTCATACCCTTTATTTATTGATAACTTCAGCAGTGTCTCTAGCAAGAATTAAAAATACTTTGCAAAATCTTTGTGATCTACACGTTATTCCAAGAAAATAATATCTCAGATTCCACCGAAAGTCGTATCTTACTCGACTGACTATCCTACTTTGTAAAGTTCTCTTGAGTTTTCTCTGCTTTTATTTTCCAGATTTTCCACATGAGGCACAGTGTGATGTAGTATCAGACATGTCAAATCTGTTATATGAGGGCCTAATATTCAGAACTTTTACTAGGCAGATATAGCTATGACGCAAATACATACAAATACAGTTTCTGCTAAATTGGTCTTACTGTCAAATTTGGTTTTAGCAATTAAGGGTGATTTGTTTGTTTGTTTATTTTGAAAAGAGTAAGAGTGAATGTAAAAATTCCTTAGGAGAAAAAGAAATCAAGCGCCTTGCATTCTGCGCTTACTCATGCACCTATAGCAGTTCAGATATTGTTCACTTACATACATTTTACTTTCCTGTGCTCTGAAAGGGGAAGGAATAAGGTTCTTTACACTTGCCACTGGTCCAGACGCTTCAGTCATTTGATTTCTGAGTTTAAGCTGTAACTGTGGTATAATAAATCATAAAGACGACTCCTAGAATAACTCCAAGCCCAGATGTTATTCTGCTGTTGTCTGATGGAATTATGTTGGTTTGGGTAAAATTCAGATACTCAGTTCCATAACAGACAAATGTGAACAGTGAATTCAGTCTAATGACTACAGTGAAGAGCAGAGCTGTTTTAAAATGCGTATCTAAATATAGTGCAGAATTGCAGGTTTAAGGACTTAAAATGTACTTTTTAAAATATGCAGATCTAGTGTAACATGAGCAAGACGCTTACAGTTGGGTTATGTTTTTGTTGTTTTTTTAACACAAAAGGGATTTGGTGACAGAATATTTGGGCTGATATTCAAGTCTTGTCACAATCTGTCTAGGCTGCACAGTGATAACAGGCTTACAGATGCAAAAGGATGGTCTTAATTTGCCTGTTGGTAGAAGGTTAGCTCCCTTTTTTTCATAACACCATTCTCTTTTGTGGTGTTCGACACTGACAATACAATGATACTGTCACCCCATCTGGGAGAGATGGCAGTTTTCCAGATGCTGAAGTTATTAATACAGAAATACACCCACAAGTAATGATGGGAAGTTATATCTCTGTTACTAGTCACTTTGATTAAGAACTCTCAAAAGCATCTGTTCTCACAATGGCTCTGCCAGCATCATCATTTGCTGATTCAAGAAATTGGTGATACTACATGGATCCTGGTGTGAATATGGTGGGGATCACCTGCTCTGTGTATTACTGCCAAAATGATTGATTGCTCAGGCAAGACTGGTTCTTGGATGAACAGTATTGAGCTTGATATTAGGTCAAAACAGGGTCCAAGAATGATAGAATTCATAAGCATTAAAAGGAAGATTTTCAAGGAGTCTTCAGGGGCTACATTGAATAATGGTGATGTGAACAAGTAAAGAAACAGATAACCACAAAATATTTCTAGATGCAAAGCACATTGTTTTGTTTCTCTTTCTCTAAAACTATGGCATCTATTTCTGCTTCTATGTATTCCTGTATATATCTATTTATGAGGAAAAAAAATGTAGAGCAAGGAAATGCAGAGAATGAGAGATAATCACTTATGACTTATTAGTCAGATCATTTAGTAAATATCTTAAGAATGTTAATATACTTCAGAAAAAAATCAGGATAACTACCAAAATGGAACAGATATATGCTAATAATTTATTTTAAAAAGACTTGATAAGAGTATTTATGCAAAGTCAGACAAACAAAATATTTATTCATCAAAGATAGCAGGTAAAATCTCCATTAGTTGCATGTTTCATTTTTCTATATGGTTCCTTCATTATCTAAATGCTTTTGTATTATTTTTTTAATTTTTATTACATTCTTATTTTTTTTTATATTTGTCATTTAATACAAATGAAGAGAGGTCAAAATAAAAATGAAATATCTAGACGCGTACTTCATGAGTCCCTGAACCATTTAATTGAATCTGAAAATAAAAAGGAAGGTCCTCCAGGATGGATGTTATTATTGTCCTGGAGAAAGTTTGTATTAACATTTTCTAAGCTTATCTGGAGAAATATAAATAAACCAATGCATCTTAGTCTCCTTTGTAGTTCTATTTTTTCTTAGCGTGTCTGTGATCAATGGCACTGTTTCATCTATATAGTGTATTAGTGAGAGAAAACTGAAACACAGATGGTCATACAAATATCTAATTATCAGTCTAAGAAGAAAAAGAAGTACATATGAATTAGAGGAAACTGAAATGCTGCAACACTTGTGAAGATAAAATACTGGTAAAGAAAGAGCGTGACTCAATTGTAACTTGGGATATATTCTACCATGAGCAATAAGCTCGGTGAGCCAGTGTGTTTCCCACTCTATCCTTGGTTCATACAATGGAACAGACCACTTAGACTGGACTCTCCACAACCCAGAGAGCAGACCCAGACTTTCTCCTGCTTCTGTCAAAGGAAGAGGATAAATTCCAGTCTGGATTAAACTGTTTATACATGGTACATACTGTGTTGGGAACCTAAAGGCCCCTGACTGAAGAATGATCCTGGCATGAAACAAAGTATTCTGACAGTTTTAAGGGAACTGATAATTTGTGGCCATAGCTGCAAATACCTTGTTTTGTAGAGAGCGCTGACTCTGGTAGTGTATCTTGTTTTTGCAAAGACTTGTTTCGCAAGCAGGTGTTCCTCTTGGGCTCTGTATCACGCGTTGGCCATGTGGGTACAGAATGCAAGTGGAAAAAACCCTGCAGACCCTAGGGAGAATAAAAGCAGGAGAGAGGCTGTGGTGGGAGAGAGGGGAAATGTGCCCTTTGAAGCAGAGGATGCCCTGCTGGCGCTACTTATCGAATCCACCACTGGCATGTTCCTTCTCTCTCCTTTTTGGTGGTTTGCCGTCTCTCAAGGTTTGGTAAGTAATAGTGCACTAGCTTAGGGAGTTTCTGCCTCCCACTTATGGAGATTATCTAAAAATGGATGCCTGTGTTTGTGTGAGCATGTGTATGTTGACTAAAACTCATAACCCCCCATGCTGCTCTGAGTGCATAGTTTGCTTGCCTCTACTCCTGAGGCATCCTGTCTCACAGATCCAAATGTACCCTGAAACACTAACTTCAGTGGATACTGAATACCTTTGAGGACTGTGTGTATTTGTTTTGTCATTTATCTTCATACTTTCCCTATCTTGGAAGCACTGTTTGTTAGTTTAATACTTCCACCCTTCCCCAAGTCATGAGTTCATGCAAACATGTCTCAGTGGAGGCTATGAAATCACATTTACTGCTTATGGTGAATCTAGAGAATATTGTGAAGATTTGCCTTTTTGTTTTTCTTGAGGAGTATTGTCTAAACATATGAAAATAATTTTTACAATTGCAACTTTAAAAGAGGCAGACAAACAAAGCAAGCAAGAAAGAAACAAACAAAAACATCTTGTTGGGTTAAAGAGTAAACAAAACTGTAGGATAGCAGGGAGATTCAAGGAAAAAAAAGAAAAAATAATTACATCTTACTGCTATTTTATCTTAACAGTGATGGTTATCTCTCAGACAAAAATGTAATACAATGCAGAAATGAATAATGTTGAGGTGGGTCATGCTCGTATTAAACAGTGCAGTTATTTTAAGACCTGAAATGAACTATTTACTTTTCAGAAGGGGTCTGAAGTCCGCTGAGTGAAGATGTTATAAACACTTTATGTTCTCGTGTTTCCAAAAGGAGCATAAATAAGTGTATGCCTTCACTTACTGCTGTCACATTAACCATGAGGCTGAGTACAAGTAGTAGCAGTCATAAAAATAAGGGGATAGAGACAGAAATGAAAGAGAGCAGGGTCTGTTCTCAGCAAAACCAGTGATACAACACTACTGATGCTGTTTCCATGCTAATGCGAAACAGAAACTTCACGAAGTTGTGAAATTTCAATTTCTATTTTTCCCTTAAATATTGTTATCTCCCTGTGAAACAGACACTTGCAGTAAACTCTCAAAGACCAAACTTCAACAAACTTCATTTCTTATCATATCAATGTTAGCTTTTGATAGCTGCGGACCAAGACAGTATTTTGTTTTACATTAGAGTACAAAAAAGGGAAACCACTAACAAAACCCCTTGACATTTGAGTGTTTGGATTGGAACTACACCAGATTAACAAAGTCTTTGAAACTCTTTAGGAAATCTAAAATTCCTTCCCAGATTTTTAACTCACTATTTTCCATTCAAAAAGATGAGGTTACATGGTATATTTAGTTCCTATTCTGTGAGCAGTTTAATGGTCAGTCTGACTGGCAATCTGACATTTTTTCCTTGTATACTATGATAGAAATGGTTCATAAAAAAAAAAAAATAAAAAAAAAAAAAAAAAAAAAAAAAAAGATCATTTAAAAATCTATATCGTATTTTCCAAAAAGGAAAGACCTTGACCTGCCCAGAAGTTTTCACACTTCACGGGATATTATTATTCAGAAGCCTGAAAGAAACAAAAGAATTAAAATTATTTTCCCATTGAATAACTTTTTCCTAGAATATCTTCTCACTGACTTCTCTGATATAGCAAGAAAAGAAGGCTTAGATTCTTCATTTCATCATAAACCTGACTCAGCACAGCATTTAAGCATATAGTTTTGTTCAGAGAGATTGTAATTGAAATTTTGAAGTTAAGTATATGCTTAGAAAGACTTTGTTCAAGCCAGTGTGTTCTGATTTCCAAGTGCTTATCCCATGCTGTTACTCTCTGAAAAAGAGAATTGCACGTTGCACAGAGGTCAGAATATGAGAAGATATTCCCTTTTCATCCTAGAATGATATGTAATGGCCAGAAAGAATGACTTTTTGTCTGTCTCGCTGTTTTATTGTATGTACACTACATTCCTGGTAGGACACAAAACCTAACAAAATCTTTTAGGTTTGTCTACATGACCATTTTTCTAAAAAAAAAAAAAAAAAAAAAAAAAAAAAAACCTTCCTCAGTAGGCAGACTAAACTAAGTAAAGGAAAATACATCAAGAACTGAGGTGGCTATCTATGAGAGGGTAATCTTTCAGCCCAGTTGATCTGAGATATTCCTGATATAACTAAGGTCGTGCTGAACTAAATAAAGCTCGGGCCAGAAGTTGCAAGGGGACTAGTACAGAACAATTTATATGTATTTTTCATTATAATCTGGTTATGAATTATTCTTCTATTTTTATTGGTTGCTTACGTTCTCAGCGCAATGCATTCAGGGAGGGAATAAAAAAAAAGAAAGAAAAATAATCCCTTCAGTTAGTTTAATTTCATAAATTTTACTGGCAGTAGATGTCCACTGGCAGAAGAAGGCAGGTATCCAATCATCTTGATCAAAAACAGTTCAAGGTAAAAGGGCAAAAAATAGAAGAATTTAAATAAAAGGTTGTCTTTCATTGGGGTTTACATTCACTGGGATATCCAGAAATCTAGTTCAAAACTACTGGAGTGATGCACAGGATTAAAGAAGTAATAAACTACTATTTGCAGTACTCACTGTCATTCATCCACCTGAACACGCAGCAATGTCTTTGGATAGCCATACTTTCTGTTGTCTGGAGCTCCCTGCTACTGGCTGCAAAGCTATAGCTCTATGCATATAATGGATCTCTGTGTTACCTTGACTTCTGTGAACTCTTGTCAGTGTTCTCTCTTTTCTGACATAATTCTGTCATATGAGCACCCCTGATTTATATTATTATTATTATTATTTCCCTGGAAAGCATAAAAGAGACTAATAAGGATTATATAAGCTTTTATATAATCAAAGTGAATTTGAATGCTGAATGCATTTGGCTTGAGAATGAAACTATGACACTTTTTCAAGCCTTGGGTCTCTTAAAAGAGGCTAATAATGTGTATGGAAACAGACACATTAAATCTTCTATAAAATCTGACGTAACTTTGAAAATAGTCCACTAATACTATGAAGATCTTTAAAAGTAACAAAATAATTACTAAACATTTGCTGCTTCCTTCTTCAGATTGATTGATACAAATATTCACTACTGTTATCAATGCTCACTTCAGTTTACACAAATGAAAAAAAAATGATAATCAGAAAACATCACAAAATATGTATATTAATCACTTGATCACATTATTTTCAGTTCATGGTACTTGCAATTATGCTGTGGTAGCAAGAGTCCTACCTAAAATCCATAAAGCTTGAATGGTGCAAGTTGCATATTTTGTTAGTGAAACATTTTATTGAGAAGGTTTTCATAATTAGGTCTCATCTGGCTAACTATGACAACTGTGCCTGAGAAGCTTCTAATCAATGAAGCAAGTGACCCTTGCAATTACTCTATGAGGTAGGGAAGTACCATGACAAGAATTAGTAGATCAGGTAGTTTTTTATAAGTCAAGTCCAAACATATGATATTGGGGTGAAATCAGATGGTTGATGATTCAAAATTGTTTATTTGACAAAGTAAGCAAACCTGGTTTTGTTTGTTTGTTTTGTTAGTTTGTTCCCCCATCCCCTCTCCACATTTAGATATGTTGATACCCTGGAGAAACAACCTTGAAATTGAGTCTAATCACATACTAACTTAGTTAGAATATAAACAACTGTGCTAGGTTTAGGGTATCCAGGAAAAATGTATGGAGTTGAAGAAAAAAAAAAACTCACTTGGAAGCATTGTTTTCCTTTGCTGAGCTGTTTTTGGTCACAGTACTGCAAAAAAGCCACAGGGCATAATTAAAGTTGTTTGGACACATAAAATACATCGTCTCTTTTTACCCTGAAGTGTGGATGAAGATTTTCAACCTCTGTAAGAGCTGAATTAGTAAGAAATGTTCCTGGAGGCATTTCATCCTCTCAAGCACATTCCATTTCACTTTATTCTTGTCACTAAATAACTATTTAGTGTCAGTGAGTTCTGGCATAGATTCTGGAGATGATGTGAGACTGCTCAGACTTTTGTAGCAACTTCAGATTTTTTTTTGGCCTGCTGATAAGACCACTGTCACTGGTGCTCCAAGTTCTGTAGCACTGCTGGCTTAGGCACCCAAATGAAAGAATTTCATATTATTTTTCAGAAAAGCTGTAGATTTCCCTACTTTTTCCAAAACACCAAGATTCAAATTATCTCAGAATTAACAGATCCTATTTTGAAATCTGTGAAAAAGTAAACTTCTGCACCACTGACTTACGTACTGAGCATCTTATTTAATTTCTATCCTAAATTGGATTAATGTTTTGTGTCTAAATATTTCCAAATATTTTAAAGCAGAAATCTTATGAAGCATTGTTTTCCAGGAAAGTACTTCTCATAACAGACTCAAAAATATGTTGAGGACTACTCTTCAAAGTTTAAAGATTTGTAAAATCTACAGAATCTTTGTTCAAATTAAGTATGTCCCGATTTTAGTTGATATTACCTGATTACTGGACATCTTCTTTCTTGTGCACTAGTTTTGTCATTGACTTCCAGACTCGTTATTATGAATAGTACATTCATTAGTCACATTTATGCTTTCTACAGATTAAGAAAATGATTTTGTCATGTTGTATCTTCATTCTAATGTACATCTGTAAGTGTAAAAAGTAGCAACATGCTTTAAAAAGAATGGAAGTGGCTGGTTCTCAAAGCTGCTGATAGCTGCCAAAATCTGACCTCACTATTATAGAACTGTTTGTTTATTTATTCATTTATTTATTTATTTATTTATTTTAAATTCTCAGTTAAAAAAAAAAAAAAAAGAATAAAGAAAAATAAAAAGAAAATTTAAGCTTGACCTCAGGAATAATACATTATATACTGCATGATGATGTGATCCCTCAGACCTGTAGTTATGGACAAAATAGGAAATATTGCAAAAAGGAAAATGTTTAAAGCCTTTATATAATCAAAGTGAATTTGAATGCTGAATGCATTTGGCTTGAGAATGAACCTATGACACTTTTTCAAGCCTTGGGTCTCTTAAAATAAAAGATGACATTCAGCAGATATGAGGACACCAAGACTTCCAGTTACTAATCTTCCTGAATCAAATTAAATATCATGTATTTAATGACTTTCTTGCTATGATCTTCTCCTTGATGCTTTTTATTAAGACATGAGAAAACATTTGAAGTACTCAGTCCAGGAAAAGCCTAAATCTGTACAACCCAAACACATGTACAGCTCAAAGATGACTTTAAAACAAACACAGAGAATAATATTTAGTAATGGAGCTGAACAAAAGGCTGACAATTCCTCAGAAATTTACAAAGCCCTGTTTTTAACTATCCATCACACCCACAGGCTGTGGTCTCCTGATGTGACGTTTTCAGTATCTCGACTTAGAAATTGCAGAAATGTTTTTTTCGTGCTATGTTTAGCAACACTCTGTTTACACCATATCGATCAGTCTTTGTCTCTTTCTGCTGCTCATCTACAGAGGCCAGACAAATGCTTTTTGACTCTTAGCCTAACTTAAACTGCAGATGAATTTTACAGTCATCAGAAAATAGGCAAACACTTGGTCTGGTCCTACTTATTATAAGACTATCCTGATCCCTGATTCTGTCAGACTCAGTTAAATCACCTGAGTGCTGGTTGAATTTTTCATTTATCCAGCAGCTTTGGAACTGATTGCCTGTGTCATGTGACAAAAACCAACAGCTTGTTAAAATTTTTTTGAGCAACCATGCCATATTTTCAATTTTAGCAGCTTAATTCTAAACTTCTGTGCATTTGAAAATTGTCAGCCTCTTTTACATCCTTGCAAAAGAAAAAGTAATGATGAAGAAACATTGAAAACAGATGTCATAAATGTATATTTAAACAAACCAACACATTTAGTCATTCAATATATAAAAGAATTTTCATCAGTACAAATGTTCTTGAAAATGATATCTAGTTGTTTTACTATTCTATTCATGAGAGTCTGTTATTTTTGTACATTTTAACACTTGTTGGACTCCATATGTATATTTTGTTTGATTTGAATTATTTTTTATTCAATTGGGTACGTGACTGCAGGAGTTGATATTGAGTGTGCATCTTTCCTTTTGAGATCCCCCTACTGACAAATGCATAGGAGAAACTCTTTTGAAGCCTAGTGTTGGGAACACATCATTACCCTTGTTAAACAGTACCCTTTAGAAACACTGGTCTTTGCCAACTACCTGCATGAGATCCAGCATCTAGTCCCTCAACACAAAATAACAGCTTTCCCTCCCTGCTAGGTTGCAGCTGGCAAACTGATTTAGATTGAGTCAGCAAGCTTCAGCAGTGCTTTCAGGGAAAACACTTACAGAACATTAATCATTAGGCAATAAGTGCAAGACAGTGACTCATGAGAAATTAATGAAGTTCAGTCTATTCGTTAATGATCAAGGCAAGTGCAATGAAGATACCTGGGGATAAAACTGATGAGTCACAAATACTTTTGAAATAATATTCAGGTATAGACTACAAACTGGAAAACAGTAGTGCAGAAAAGGTCTTTGGCTTTTCTGTAGCCTAACAAAGGAGCCTTAACACACATGGAAACCCCATCCACCCTACCCCTTCTTCCAAGCTTCAGAGAAAGCTTCCAAGTCTGCAAGCTGCAGACTTAAAGACTGCCAACCATAGTTGTCCTTGAATGCCTCTCAGCCCAACCTGCCAATTGGCAAATAGTGCTGAGAGAACAATGACAATGTTAACACAGAGGTAGCCCATCAGAAACTCAGTATTTTTTGTTGAGGGGATATTTTGTATGACTATTATTGACTTTTACACAAGGTAGCCTCACACACACAGAGGTATAAATAAAACAGTGTTAAACCAGACGTGGAAATAGGAAACACTTTAAAGCTGGTTTATGCAAGTTAGACTTTCTCAGAAGGTCATAGTTTAATTTAAACCAATATAGCAGGAATCAAAAGGCTATAGCAATACTATAGAGCCGTGCCTTCAAAATGAGATCAAATACCTTCAATCGGTAGCTCACCTTATGGCCTAGCATATATTAAGTCAGAACAAATGGGCCAGCAGGATTTTAAAAGGAAAATTCTAATTTACTTTTGATTTTCTGTCTTCATAACACAGTGTAGAGTAGCATAGTAAATGTTAATGCTATTAAGTACATATAGTAGATACTTTAAAATAGAATAACATTGTGAAAACAAACGAAGTTTGCAGTAGTTTCAGTCATGCCTGGGTCCAGACCTCAAGGTGGGTGCTGTAGTGCAGTTTATGGCAAGAACTTTTTCTTGTGAGAAGTTAGGTGACACTAGCTTTTTGTATGCTTGTTTTTTTTCCAGTTGTTTTTCATATTCTAATGTTCAAATTTTGCTAACTTTCACATTCATATGGAACCTGATTTGAGAATTTATTTGGTATGCTTGGAAAGTCAAATCTTCAACACTGGGCTTAAGTTCCATCAGAAATATAATTGTTATAATGTGAAAATACAAGTTACTTTAATGCCTTCATTTAAGTTCAAGAGTGGGTTATATGATTAAAATTAAGTGATATGCCAGTATTTGGGGTTACAGCTTGTGTGCAAGTAGCATTGACTTAGAAAACATCAGACATGTATAGTAATCCTTTCTCTAGTTAAATAACCCCAGTTTTTGGCAGTCAGTGATTATAGGGACTTTCTGAGCCAGAGATTACATACAGGCCAGAAAGTGTAATAGCTGTGAATGGGCCTGTTTTCCATGCAGTTTTCTAATCCTTTTTAATCTCATTTACTCTTTCAGCTTCTGCAGTCTGACGGTGCAGTGAGTGCTATCATTAGTGTATTATAAAAAGTTCTTCTCTTTTACTTCATTTATGTCTGTTGTCTGATAAATTCAGTGGCTTCTCACAACAACTGGTATGGGAAGACGGTAAATATGTATTCTCTGCGTGGTGGTTGTTTATTCATGTCCCACACGCAATTCATGATTTTGTAGACCCGTCCTGTTTTTTTTTAAGCTAAAAATGTCACTCTAATATATGTTGATAAAAGTTGTTTCACATAGCTTAATACCCTCTCTTTCTCATTCTTTTGTTAATTTCTACTCTGTGAGAATCCTTCTTTGTTTTTCTGGCTCAAAGCTTGCTTCCTGAGGTGTTTCTTGTGATAAGACCCTAACTGATTTATTGAGAAGGCAAGTGATGGGTGCTACTGTGTGAAAATCAGCATCTCTTTGTGGACATTTGAAAGCACCTTCCTCCAGAGCTGTTTGCCTCCGGAAGAGTGTGCTTAGGAGTGTTTACTGGTGGAAGATCTGGCCTGTGACTAAATAGCTCCAGCTTGGTGTGGGAAAATTGGGGAATGGTACCATCGTGTCCTGTGAAAAACAGGATGCAGATGGGCATCCCTGCTCCCTCTTATCTGCTGGCAATGCCCGGAAGATGGGAACAAAGGAGTTTCTGCTGAGATCCCAGAGCCAGGAGCTGCCACTCCAAGGACAGCTGACTCAACCACTTTGGACTTATAAATATGTTTGTACTACCATCGAAAAGTCATCATCATCGTCGTCGTCGTCGTCGTCATCAACAGAACAACAATGCCTGACGACCCACCGCTACTGAAGATAAATGACTGAGCTACGAACCTCGCTGGATCCATGGTGGTGACTATCTCCCTCTTGCTTCCTATAAAGACTCCTTGCTTCTATTTCCTATCTTTCCTATCGCCCACCTTCCCTTCCCCATCACCTTAATTCGTAATAGCGTCCGTCCTCCTCTTTCCCATCTCCCTGACTAAGATTTGTAATAAACTGGTCGGACCAACATTTGAACCGTTGTTTCTTAATCTCACGTCGGGTGTACATACATTAAAAGAACCTCATCTCCCTCCTATAAATTGGAGCGAGACATCCTCTTCTTATGAGCAGGAGGGATTGTGGTGTTTTCACTCCAATGGACTCCACCACACCACTTTCTCACTCTACCGCCTCAAAAGAAGAGGAAAAAAGGTCAAGTGTTAAGATAAAGACAGGGAGTTCATTCACCAAATTATTCTTCATCCCTGCCTGTCCTTCATATTCATTCTCTGCCGCTGCTCCAACATGGAGCTCTACTGCAGAGCCCACCCTTCAGGCACTGTTCCCCACAGCTTCCCAAGGGTTGCAGCTCCAGCCCAGGCTGCTCCGTGGTATCCGTGGGTTGTGCCTCTTTCCTCTGTTGCCCCTTAGGCTCCTCTGTGGCTCCATGTGGAGATATGCTCTGCGTGGTGCCCGTGGGCTGAAGGATGACATTCTGCTCCTCTGTGGATCTCTCTTGGGCTGCAGGGAGCTGCTGCTCTGCACCTGGAACACATCCTACTCTACTCCTGCTCTGACCTTGGTGACAGCAGGGCTATTCACACAAGTTACTCACTCTTCTTTCCCAGCTAACATTGCACACCAGTTTTTCTCTTTCTTACATCTGTTTTCAGGAGCACATTCAACATTGCTCTTCTCTGAGCTCAAGCCAGCAGTGGGTCCTTTTTGAAACACCTGGAGTTACTCTGATCTAATGTGGGACACATAAAATACAATTCAATGAATTCAAAAACCTGTCTTTAATGGAATAGAAGTTTATTTTTACAGGTTTTTTTGCATTTTAAGACATCTAATATATTTCAGCATATTGAAATATTCTCTCTAGTGACGAATGCAATTATTGCCATGCAGATCTAATATTAATAAATTTTTATTAGACATATCTGTATTTTTCTAAAGATAAAATCTCTGCAATAATATGAGATATAAAATATGTTTATTAAAGAATTGAGTTAGTAATCTGCAAATTAGTTGTTCAGTATTTTACTGATAAAATTCTAGAAGTATATGCCCTAAGGATCATAGAACATTTGGGATAAAGATCATTCAAAATCTATCCTCTGAAATAAGCTTGTCATTGTCTCCTAATAGGGCTCTCTCACTGCTATGTTAAATAGCTTTTAAAATCTTCTAGTATTTCTCAATATAATTAAATATTATCTATGTGCCAAGTATGTTATTTCAGTGTATACCCAGTTGAGTCGCAGTAGCATTATTTTAGATAGAAGTCTACTCGAGAGGACTTTATTACACCAAGGGAGAGTTAAAAATACATCATGAATGCAGGAATTTGTTAGATAATTTTGCAGTTCTTGAAAAGTCTGTAATAACTCATTTTCAGTAAAATACAGTGCAACAAACTAACATTTCTTTTACAAAAAAAAAGAAAGAGGTAGTGAGAGGTAGAACAGGTGAGGTGGCACTATTAAATAGACTGACCATGAAAGGACCGTAATTAAAGCTGAAGTCTTTGTCTTACTGAAACATGCCATACGTGTCTAAATGAGAGTTGGAAAAGCCTTTGAAAACCACAGTCTTATTAGTTGGAATTGCAACTGGTCCAAGGAGAATCTGTTTTGAAATATGTTTGTTGGTTTAACAGTAATGTGCTGTTTTAGTCTGGAATAAATTCACTGAAGAGATTCAGTATGCTTCTCTGAAGGTGACAATTCATCCAATTAACTTTGCTATGCAACTCAGCCGTGTATGAGTGGCCATATATTTTCATTTCTGTGCTTTAATCTGTAGATGGTTTAAAAGAGAGTTCACAAATCAATGGTTCAAACATTTCTACCATTGTGTTTAAAAAAAAAAAAAGTTTAATGATCGGTGTTAATTCAGAGTACTTTGATGTACTAAGGGGACTGTGTTTAAGTCCCCTTATTTTGTTTCGTCTTGATTCCATTAAAAATATTTACATTCCTGATGAGAAAATAACTCCATGTTCTGGAATTGAGTAGTTACACTGAAAAGTCAGGTACTTTCTGTGAAATATAAAGGAATGAAAAGAAAAATAATTACTTTGATATGAAGGTAAATGACTAATTCTTTTTAGATTAACACATTTAAGTATTTTTTGTAACCCCATTCCTAATACTGTTCTATAAAACAATTCAATGTAAGAAAATCAAATAAACCCACAAAACTATCCATTGCCCTTCCAAAGTGGGGGAAACATCCCCAAACTCTTATTATGAAAAGATTAAAGATCATGGATGACAGCATAGTTTACCTATAGAAAGGTTGACAAAAGGCTCAGATGAGCATAAAAGTTTTACTCATGAAAGACTTGTTTGGAATCCTATGGAAGGAAAGATCATGCTTTTACAACTAACAGATGGTACTGATTTGGGAGAGTCAGAGCTGCAGAATGATGATTTGGAAGAGTTAAGGCTCTAGGAACTGCTCTTGTGGAAAGAAACACAGTAAATTGTCTCTTTTTTCCCTGGTTATCGCACTCAGCAGAATGAGAGATGAACTGGGTGAGGCTTAGTTGCAGGTGGAATATCTTTCCTTAGATAACCTGTAATATTTTGTAGCCAGCTTGGTATCTTACATTGTTTTAGTATAAAATGATGTCAAAAATCCTCTGCCACAATATTGATTTCCTAGGTTAAGCCACTATAAGGAAATAAAATGGAGTAGGCTGTGCTTTGACAAGTTTACTAGTAAGCAATGTTCTGCAGCAGAAGGCCTATAAGTTTACGCATGTAAATAGGTGAAGTTTTAGGCCTGCTGATAAGTTCTGTTCCTTGCAACAGCAAGTATCAAGAAAATTTGAATGAAGCCATATGGCTTTGGAAATAAAGGTAATTCAAAGCTGTTCCCTTATTGAAATTGATCTCTTTTTTTTTTTTTTTTTTTTAATTATATACTGTTACTGCAATATTGACAATAGCATCTCTCCCCATAAAATTTAATCATATACACTCTGCACTTCTGTGGTCACTCTTATGTCCATACTTCACTAGAATATAATTTCTTACATGACCACTTTCCCTGGCAGAGAAAAGCGTGGGAGAACAGAGTCAAGATGTGCTTTCTCTCATCCATTTCAATGGCGTAACTTATCTTTCCAAATGGTATTACATTAGAGTTGAATTACCTTTGGGGTCACTAACCTGGGACAGAAATATCTCAAATATGGTTTATTATGACTAACTTCTTTCATGTAGTATTTTGTCTGGAACTGTAAAAACTTGGAATGGTATCAATTACCACCAAAGCCGTGGTAGACAATGAAAGTGTTATTCCTTTGATGACAATGGAAGAGATAAAGTGACCTTTTTAGCCTCTCTTTCCTTAGCTTATTTTTTCTGTTGTTTTATATTTTTTGTTACTCAACTCTGCCCCCACCCCCTCCATGCCATCTTCCCNTTCTTCCAAAGAGGTTTTCCCCTCAGGGAATTCTCCTTCAAAGGTTTCTTTGGGAGTTCTCCTCCAAAATCCTTAGTGTAGTGAGGGCCTTTTTATCCCCCATTTCTCTGGTTTTTTTCTTCTTTCTGTTAGCGTGACATACCTGGTCCAACAGATAAGCCAGCAGGGAGTGGTGCCCTCGTTGCCATGCACAAGCATTATCACCTTTTGCAGTGGTCAGCTCCTTCAAGCCGCACCCCTGAAAAAGACTGCTTGTCCCGCTTCTGCTTATCTTTACAATCATGAGCAGAGGTACTGTGGCACGGTGACACCTACCACTCGCCCCCCTAGATAATTTGCAATTGTCAGTTAGAGTCTTATCTCCAGAAAGGCTTCACGAAGCAAGCTTTGAGACAAAAGAGAAAAACAGTCTTGTCTCTCACAGTTGGTAAAGAAGGACTTGTCTTTTATGAACCCATGCTGGCTGGGCCTGATCCCCCGACTGTTCCACACATCCCATGTGATCTCACTCAATCACCTCCCTCACCCTATCAGCCACCCTTCTTTAACGTAGCCTAATTTACAGCTGGCTTCTGGGCTGCAAGTGAACATGTCTCATGTCAAAATTTTCATCCACCAAGACCTCCAAGTCCTTTTCCATATATAGCTTCTTTCCATCCTTTTATCCCTCAGTCTGTACAGATACCAGGGATTGCCATGACCCAGGTGCAGGATCTTATACTTGCCTTTGTTGAATTTCATAGAATTCACATGTTCATATTTCTTAAGCCTGCCAAGACGTTTCTGGATTTTTTACTTTCCTTCTAGCTATCAACTGCATCACTCAGCAGTCCACAAACTTGCCAAGGGTGCACTCATTCCTACGCTATTCATAGAGATATTAAATTGTACTGGTCTCAGTAGAGATCCCTAAGGGACACTGCTTCACACTGATCTCCATCTGGACATTGAGTCATTAAGTTTCTGGATGCGGCCATCCAGCCAATTCCTTAACTATTCAATAGTCCATTCATCAAATCTATACCTCTCAGTTTTAGAGACAAGCGTACTGTGTGTCAAAGACAAGACATAGTTCTAGACTGATATGCCACCAGAAAAAGAGGAAGACACAGTAACAAAAATTATCATTATCTCGTAATGTTTTTAGACTCGATATTTTCCTGTATTTTTTTGATTACTATAATACTGTGTGTCTACAAAGAAACAAGATAAATATACTATTAGGAGTTGTAAACTTGTCCTGGTTTCCGCTGAGACAGTGTTAATAGGACATTGATGTTTTTGTTGTTGCTGAGTGGTGAGTGAATGCCTGGGTCCAGGACGAACAGAAATGGCCACCACTATTATGACACAACTGAAGGGCGTGAGCGGGGCAGAGTCAGGACAACGAGCCTGGATTAGCCAAGAAGTTATTCCATCCAAAGTGACATCATGCGGAAGGCTATAATGCTATAAGGAGTTTGCCAGGGGGCAGCCACTGCTTCAGGATTATCTGGGCATTAGTCACTGGATGATGACACATTGCATTGCTAGTGGGGTGTTGGTCAGTGAGCAATTGGATTGTTTACTGGGCAAAAGTCAATGAATTATGAGTAGTTGCGTTGTGTGTGTATATATATATATATACACACTTTTTTTTTACCAAGGTTTTTTGTTGGTGTTCTTTTTTGTTGTTTGTTGTTTGTTTTCCCTTCCCCTTTTCTGTCTTAGTAAATATTTTTTATCTCAACCCTGACTTTTATTTTCTTTCCAATTCTCTCTCTGTGGGGAGAGTGAGCAAATGGCTCTATGGTGCTTAGCTGTCTGTCATAGAATCATAGAATCATAGAATCACTCAGATTGGAAAAGACCTTAAAGATCATCGAGTCCAACCACAACCTAATCGTATTACCCTAACAACCCTCCGCTAAATCATGTCCCAGGGCACCACATCCAAACAGTTTTTAAACACGTCCAGGGATGGTGACTCAACCACCTCCCTGGGGAGCCTATCCCAATGCTTAACAACATTTCGTGTAAAGCAGTGTTTTCTGATATCCAACCTAAACTTACTCTGGTGCAACTTAAGGCCATTTTCCCTCGTCCTGTCACCTGTCACCAGTGAGAAGAGACCAACCCCGCTCTCGCTGTAAGCACCTTTCAGAAATTGGAAGAGAGCAATAAGGTCTCCCCTCAGCCTCCTTTTCCCCAGACTGAACAGACCCAGTTCCTTCAGTCGCTCCTCGTAGGGCATATTCTCCAAGCCCTTCACAAGCCTTGTTGCCCTTCTTTGGACCTGCTCCAGCACCTCAATGTCCTTTCTGCACTGAGGTGCCCAAAACTGAACACGGTACTCGAGGTGAGGCCTCACCAGAGCTGAGTATAGGGGCAGGTCCCTAGTCCTCCCTAGTCTTGCTCACCACACCATTGCTGATACAAGCTAGGATACCATTGGTCTCCTCGGCCACTTAGGCACACTGCTTTCTCATATTCAGCCAACTGTCCATCAGTTCACCAAAGTCCCTTTCCATCAGGCAGCTTTCCAGCCACTCTTCCCCAAGCCTGGGGTTGTTGTGACCAAAATTCAGGACCCGACACTTGGCCCTATTGAAACTCATACAGTTAACCTTGGCCTATCGATCCAGTCTATCCAGGTCCCTCTGTAGTGCCTTTCTCCCCTCGGGCAGATCAACACTCCCTCACACCTTCGTGTCCTCTGCAAACTTACTGAAGGTGCACTCAATCCCCTCATCAGGATTGTTAACAAAGATGTTAAATAGAAGCAGCCCCAGTACCAAGCCCTGGGGGACTCCGCTCGTGACTGGCCACCAACTGGATTTAACTCCATTGACTACAACTTTTGGGCCCAGCCATCCAGCCAGTGTTTCACCCAGCAGAGCATACACCCATCCAAACTGTGGGCAGCCAGCTTCTCCATGAGAATGTTGTGGGGGACAGTGTTTTACTGTCAGGTTAAACCACAAAAAAACTGAAGATCTAACAGGAGATGCAGTATTCAAAAAGTGTTTGGAGTTGATGGGATAAGCAAATGTAAATAAATTATTTTTCTGTAGCTAGGTTTCTGATGTGGTATTTGCTATGTCAAATCATGGTCCAGTTTGATATGTGACCGTATACTATAATAAACTACAGTATATGTTTGCAAAAGAGCAATGGCAATTAATAATTTTGTAATCTTATTTCAACATTGTTACTCTTCTACCAGAAGGGAATGACTCTGCTTCCTCATTTGTTGCATGTCTCTTCCTAGAAGTTTATGCTTAGTTATATTTTGCCTGACATTGTTGAGGAGGTACTGTAAATTCTCTAACAAAAACAATTATTATAAGTTCTAATTTTTTTTTAATGTTGTATACAAATATGTTTGCTTATTTTTCTCAAACTCCACTTCTACTTAGCATTTCTTTGGCAAATTTTCCAAAATGAAATGATCTTGTTAAATATTCAAAAGTTGGTGTCTTTAGTTACCCCATCACAAGTGCTGCTAAACTTGATTTGAACTCTGGGAAGGACTTGTACTAAAGGGCAACATTTTTTCTCATTTTTGTTTATGTGAACAAATTATTCCCTCTGCTTCAGTAAGGCACCATGTAGTTGCATGGTCATCAACATTAAAATTGTTGTCCATGAAGATAATTGCCATCACACAGTCTAACCTCTTCCATTATATAGTCAAAGACGAGAGAAGGTTATAAAAATATCTAAGCCACTTCAAAAGTAATGCCTCCTATTTATTGCCATTGAAACTACAACAAAGAACACAATAACACTATTTGATAGAGAAAATTGTCAGCTACAAAACATTTGTTTTCAACATAGCCACCACCATTCTTTATACATTTTTGCCAGTGATGAGCAAGAGCCTACATGACATGCTTGCAAAAATTGGCATGTCTGTCTGGAATGTGGCTTGTCTTTCACTTTGCTGTCATCACTGCTGAAACGCACCACCCATCACCGTGCTGTATGCATATTCACTGTTTGGTCTCCATAGACATTCAACAAGTGTCAGTGTATGTCAGTGGATGCAATATTTTTTCCATACGGAGGAGTTTGATGACACACTCATCCCACTCAGTGGATTACAAGGAAAGTAAATTTTTGGAATGCCCCGAATAGAGCACTCCTTCCTTGACAGGAGTCACTCCTACAAAGTGTTCAAACAATGACTCAGAGAAACAATACATTACAGTATCTTGAGCTTTCAAACAACTTATCACCTACTTCAAGGCAACCTTCTAGAGATTAGTAAGTATTATGGATAATGATACTTGGTATAGGCTTTATTTCTTTATCAACTAATTTAAGGCAAATTTAAGCAAAAGGCTACTAAAGAAAAGGGGCTAAAGAAGGATGAGAGGAAGGAGAAGATGAGAGAGGAGAGTCAGAGACAGAGAAAAAGATGTTTCACCACTCCTTAGATCTGGTGTTTTCTTGAGTCTGGGATCTTGATCTGGGTGGTGGGTCTACAAAATTAAACCTTCATGCTCACCATTCCTCACTTCTTGTTGATCCAAAATGACCTTCCGGGTGATAACCTACTTGTTTCTAGAAGACTCAAAAGTTTTCAGTGAGGGTCTTTGCTGGTTGTGTGCTCCCTCCTCAGTTGTTTTCTTCCTTAGCTGATGTTTTTCAGCAGTAAGAAGAAACAGACGCTGTTCATAAGAGGAAGTAAAGATTAACAGTCCATTATCTCTGAAGAATGGGGGTCCATAAATCTTACAGCTTCCAACTTGAATTGTTTAGGCCTCATTCTGTATTGTTCTTTAGAAGTTTGAGTCAACAAGCTCCTTGTAAGCCTCAGACACACACCTTTGCTTGATACACGCTTCCATGTCAGATGCCATTTTGTCAGATTGCCCCTCTTCTGCCAACTGTCACATGGCAACAAAATGGAACAAAATACTGGTGGGAAGATTCAAGCTCTGCTGCCAGAGCATCACATCCACCTATGATGTGGCAGGCTAACATAATAAAATAGGAGGCATTACTTTCAGAGCAGCCATGGTATATGCTTTGGAGTAGTACCTTTTACATTATTTGTGTGCTTTCTTACTCTTTTCATAGAAGTAATATCTTCACCATTTTTTTTCCCTCCCTTACTTGCACTACATCTCAATTTCAGAACTGTAGAATGTTCCATATCTGTCTTGGAGTAAGAAGAGGAAAATTTTGTGGAACTTCAGAATATTGTTGCCATTTGAGTGATGACAGCCTCTGGAGCTTCATACAGTTCTGCTGAATTTGCTTTTGGTATATATTTTTTAAATTCGAAAATACTTTATTCTTGTGTAAGATATGCTTATGGTAATATTTTGGTACTCTACACTTTTTAAAAAGAGTGAATTCTTCAGAAGGCTGAGAGATAGCCAGTGTATGGCTACAAAATTTGATTTGTTTTTCCTTCTCTGTTCTCAATAGTGCATAAATTGTAATTGACAGCAAAGTTTTGACTTGTATTAAAGATTTTATAACTGTTGCTTAATATACAGGATTGTATACAAACAGTTCTTTTGTTGTGTATTTTATCAGGTTAATATTTATTTTTTGTTGTTGCAATGCAAAACAATGATTTGGAAAGTGATTTCAATTGTCTTCTGTTCATTTCTGTTTGTTTATTTATTTTTTTTCAAGTTCCACTTGCAGAAGAGTTATATTAGGACAAAAAATTGTAAAATGATCCTTTAAATTAGCACTTCATAGCAAATATGCTGTCCCACGACCTTGCATCTAATTCAGCAAAAAGAATTTCATTAGTGACACCAGAAGTCAGTCACAGTGAATATTTTTCAGTTGCTTTAGTATTTTTCAATATTACCTGGTAGCCAGTGCACAACTTCATATGCATAATAACACTTGCATCCAAATTATATCTAACCCATTTAACTCTCCATTGTTACTTGCTTTCCCCACTACATTCCATGTTGTTCCTCCAAAGATATATATGTGTATANAAAAAAAAAAGCAACAATCAAAACAAAACAACAACAAAAAAGAGAAGTTTTAATAATATTTGCACATTTATTATTGAGAGAAGAATGAAGTGGTATTTTTCCTGGTGGAAGATAGAAAGCTATCCTTACATATATAAAAGATCTGAGAAGTGTCTTTAATGAATAAAGTGCTTTTCTTTTTGCTTCTTTCCCTGTTCATGCTTCCATCTTCAAGGCCATGTTCTCTGTGGGGAAAATTGCTGGAGTGACACTAAAATAAGACCTTTTGATGTGCCTCACAGCTAAGGATCTGACTGCTATTAATCTTCTGACTTCAAAGCAAGAAACAACTATACCTGCTGTCAACTAGCAAGTAGAAGTATTGAATTAACAGTAGTGCAACATTTCCTGGACTTACAAAAAATATAGAAAAAATACTTGCACTGAGAGAAAAAATATAGAAAAGTACTTATACTATATACTGGAAAGCATTTATATATTGTCAGTGCATACTCGTACTTATGAAATAGAAACTGAAGTATTATAATTTTGCTGCATTAATACAACTGCTATTTGAACTGGAATAGATTTCCTTATATTTTTTCTTTTTACTTTGCATTACAATTCACATTCAGTCTTTCTTTATCATACACATCACTTTAGATTAACCTCCTAATATAATTACTAATTACAAGT
Organism: Pavo muticus; assembly: GCA_016647715.1. Lineage (NCBI taxonomy): Eukaryota > Metazoa > Chordata > Aves > Galliformes > Phasianidae > Pavo > Pavo muticus. Next base: position 3,502,039 of record JACDJE010000082.1, on the reverse strand, counting down.
CTCGTTAATCAGAAAATACATAGAAAGACTGGTTCATACCTAAGGTCCATCTAGTTCGACAACCTGCCTTAAACCTCAAGATGTAAAGGTATTATGGATGCATTGGGAGCTAAATTAAACCTTTCATCATATTACAACTACAAAGGCAATGGGCTTAGGCTTTGAACAGTATTTACTGTTATGTTACTATTATTATATGTAGTATGCACAATATACAAAATACAACATACAATATATAATATGGAAGAAATAATATAAAATCCACCTGTCTAGAAGAGGCATGGAGAAGGAAGTCAAGGACAAAAAGCAAGACTAATTTAAATATATCAATAGCAAAAGGAAGAACAGGGAAAGTGCGGGCCCACTGCTGAATGTGGTGTATGCCCTGGTAATGCCAGACACTGAGAAGGCAGATTTACTGAAAGCCTTCGTTGCTTCAGTCTTTGCTGCTAAGACTGGCCCTCATGAATCCCAGACCCTGAAGGTAAGAGGGTTTGAAGAAAGGAATACTTCTCCTCAGTCAAGGAGGATCAAGGGGGACCTTGATGAGGTCAGAATTCATCTAGACAAGCTTGATGCATGCAAATCTGTGGGGCTCAACAGGATGCACCTGCAAGTACTGAGGAAACTGGCAGAAGTGGTTGCCACACCACTCTCTGTCATCTACGAAAGATTATGGGAAAGGTGCCTGAGGACAGGAGGAAAGTCACTCCGGTCTTCAAAAAGGCCAAGAAGGAGGAGCCAGGAAACTACAGGCCAGCCAGTCTCACCTCCATCCCTGGGAAGATGATGGAACAACTTATTCTGGATGTAGTCTCCAGGCAAATGGAAGGAAAGTAGGTTATGAGGAGTAGCCAGCATGGGTTCACCAAAGGGAAATCATGTTTGGTCAGTCTGGTAGCCATTTGACATGACTGGCTGAGTAGATGAAAGGAGATCAGTGGCTGTTGTCTGCCTTGATTTCAGCAAGTTTTTTGACATTTGTCCCGTAACACCCTTGTAGGTAAGCTTAGGAATTGCGTGGAAGATGAGTGGATAGTGAGGTGGATTGAGAACTGGCTGACTGGCAGAGCTCAGGGTGTTGAGATAGCTTTATTCTGGGAGTTTCACCTACATAAGTGAATAAAACGCTGCCTAAGGTGCACTATGAAGTAGCACACTTTAGTGCTGTTAGGCCAAATTCAAATGTTTTCTCATCAGAAAACCTGAGAGTTTTTATTCTGCGCCCAACCCGCTGTACCCTTTTAAAATTATCTACATCTGACCAGCTTTACTGATGGCAAGCTGTACTGTATTTCTGGTTTTTGAGTACTCTCTCTTCTGAAAGCTCCTTGAGTAATAAAACACTGAATCATAGTGTTTACTAGAACAATATTTTGAAGCCTTTGGAATTTATCTCCACATATTCTTGTAAGGACTCTGTAAGAGCACAAATATGTATAATAGTCTCAATACAGCTTTGGAAGTTAAATTCTGTCTATTTTGCCAATTCTCTTTCTTTCCTGCTCCATTCGTTGTTGGAATTCTGAGAATGAAGTTTCACCTTTTGTTTTCTGAGAGATAAAACAACTAATTATATTAAAATCAGATGCTTACATTTTTCTGTTTTCCTTGGTGTTTTTTGTTTGCTTGCTTGTTTTGTTTGTTTTGTTTTCATGTTCTTCCAATACTTGCTTTTTGGACTTGTTATCTGTGTCGATAATTCCAAAAGAGACACACTTTCTCTTTTCAGAAAGTAGTTTAAATAGAGTCCTTTTTGTTCTATGAATCTTATCGCTTTACTGTAGGCTATAATTGAAATGACCACATTAGGGCATTAAGTTATTTTTGATTATTTCTAAAACAAGCAATCCAGGAATAAAATAACTCTTCTTACTGCAACTTTACAACTTGTTGTATAAGAACATGTGTACTCTTTCTTGAAATTATTTGTCCATTATATGAAATTATATGTCCATTATTGTTGTAGTGTTGGTGTATATTTTTAGGCACATAAAAAGGATAAACCCTAGAATAAATAAAGGTAGCTGTTCTCCCATAGCATAAAAATGATCAGGGGGCTAGGAAAATTGACTTGAGAGGAAGCACTGAAATAGCTAAATATGAATGAGGGCTTCACTACAGGATGACTAATGGAGAAGATCAGGACCAGATAAGTCTGAGTAATGTAAAAGCTATGTGTGGAGAGAAATTATATACTGTGACTTTTTTCCCTCAAAGTCATAACTAAAAGAAATGAGATAAAATGGAGAAAATATCATGGAAAACTTCCACAGTGAGTTATGTTAAATAACAAATAGCCTCTCAAGAAAAATGATGGAAATTCTTGGTATACAGTTGCTGTGGTTTAACCTGGTAGACAGCTAAGCACCATGCAGTGATTTGCTCACTCCACTCCACAGTAGGGTGAAGACAAGAAATGGAAAAAACAGGTAATACTTGTGGATTATGACAAAGAGAGTTTAATAGAACAAGAAGGATAAATAATGATAAAAAGTAAAGTGATGCACAACAGAATCACCCACCACCCTTTAACCAATACCTACTCAGTTCTCAAGCAGCAGAAGGTAGCCTCTCCCACCCACTCTCCCCAGTTTTATTGCTTAGCATGATGTCATATGATATGGGATATCCCTTTGACCAGTTTGGATCAATTGTCAGAGTTCTGTTCAGCTCCTTGTGCAACCCCAGAAATAGCTCTAAACAGTTTTCTGTACAACGAGAAACAGATTTTCTAGTAACGACTGTTATTGTTTTTGTTGTTGTTGACCCCAAAAATATCTGGGAGGTACACTGGAGTGCTAACAAACAAATATTTAGAAGCTTTAAAAGATTTAATGACTGCAGGACTGTCATCTGCATATCTGAAAGGTACATTTTACTCTGTCATTTTACTCAATTCATTTTAATTAACACAGTCTCAATTAATAAACTGGTTTTGAATTTTTGTATGTGGACTGTTTACACAAGATTGCTGTAGAAATCTTACTGAATTTATTCTGGAAAGTTCAAAGCTTAAGAAATGTTTGCAAAGTCATTTTGACAAGTAAAGGAAATGATTGTGTTTCTACGCCTCACAGTTCCTGGTTCAAATTTATTCTGGATGAATTTACTGATGCTGACCATACACAGCTGTTGTAATTCCTAAAGGGCATTTTGTGATTGTTTAACCGTCTGCTGATTCTCACTGTAACAGCTCAGTGACAACATCATGAGAGAATCTGATATAGATAATCTGAAAAAGTATGGGTAATACAAATATTCATTTTCCAACAGCTGCTTTGATTGGTATTCTTGTTTTTGCTGTTGTATAATAGGATTTGAATTTGATCTGATCTTAGCAAGTTTATCTGTGAAGAACACCTAATTGTAGATTTTTTAAAAACAGTTCTTCATTTTATGAAGTGTCAGAATTTACTGCTTCTTTGGGTAGTGTTTTCAACACAAACTCTAATCAAAATATGCAATATATTAATATATGGGGAAGGTATATTTAGAATTTAGGAGGAAATGTGAGAATATGACACATCATTATTTGAAATAGATAATCCCCACTCTGGAATTGACTTCATTACAGTGGCCTCAGCCCAGCAATCCAGCCTGTCAAGATCCCTCTGTAGGGGCTTCCTATCTCCAGGCAGACTGATGCTTCCTCCCAGCTTGGTGACATCTGCAAATTTACTGAAGGTGCGCTCAATCCCCTCATCCAGGTCATCAGTAAAGATTCTGAACAGGACAAGCTCCAGTACTAAACTCCCTGGGGAGCACCAGTCATCAGCTGGGTTTAGCTCCATTTACCACCACTCTCTGGGCCTGGCCCTCCAGCCAGTTCTTTACCCAGCAAAGAGTGTACCTGTTCAAGTCATGGGCTGCCAGCTTCTCTAGGAGAATACTGTGGGACACAGTGTTAAAGGCTTTGCTGAAGTCTGGGTAGACTATGTCAAAGGCTTTCCTCATCCACCAGGTGGGTAAGTCTATCATAGAAGGAAGTCAGGTTGGTGTCTTGCTCCAATTTATAGGAGGGAGATGAGGTTCTTTTAATGTATGTATACCCGACGTGAGATTAAGAAACAACGGTTCAAATGTTGGTCCAACCAGTTTATTACAAATCCTAGTTGTTTAGGGATATGGGGAAGGGAAGATGGGCGATAGAAAAGAGATAGGAAATAAGCAAGGAGTCTTCATAGAAAGCAAGAGAGAGATAGTCACCACCGTGGGTCCAGCGAGGTTCGTAGCAGGTCCGTTGTTCTCAGGAACTC
>JACDJE010000082.1:3484055-3494140 GCA_016647715.1 Pavo muticus | reverse complement strand
CTTCCCTCCCCCCAGACCCCCCGGATTATTGTGAAAACAACACGTTTATAATAAACACACATCTTCTGTGGATTTTCATTACTGTGATCAATTTAAGACGTGAGAATATTAGATGCTAGATGTAAAATCACTGGCCAAGTTTTCTCTTTTTCTTCTTATTCTTTTTTTTTTTTTTCTGTAGTTTGCCTCTTAAATAAAAGCAATGAAAACACTACAGAGACTGTATTTTAGTTAGTAAACTTGATTTAAAACCAAAATGCGTAATGTCTTGCTTCCTAACAGGGAAGGATTCACTTTGTACAATTAAGATGTGCAATTATTTAGGTCACTTCTGCAGCATTAAATTAAATTATATGTTCATGTTAATTCTAACAGGAAAAAAAAACAACAAAAAACAAAAATTAACCACATTAATTACCAACTGTTCTTCATGTTTTGTGGTGTTTTTTTTTCCAGTCTGACTTTGAATTAAAATAGACAGTCACTTTTAAATCTGACCATGTAATACATACTGAGAGATCATGTTTATAGTTTTGGCATTTTCCTTTAAGTGGAAGAGAAGGTACGGTTCAGAGCTGTTGATGCAACTTACTTTTTCACTTTTCTAGGCAATATGAAGGCTTTTATAGAATAACTGACAGGCCCAATAAATCTCTGCATATGTTTGTTTTTGCATGACTTTGTAACTTGTCTGTAGTTGCCTTGATAACTTAGTTCGCAGTTGTCCAAACTTTTGGCTTGCCTGGACTAAAAGGGAACAAGGATTGTCATGGGCCACATATAAATTGTGTAATAAACTTAATGTACATAAGTAACAAAACTTATTTTTATGTCTTTTTTTATTAAAACATAAAAGTCAACAAGCAACAAAAACATAAAACTAGTAGCATGTTTGACCTTGTTTATGAGAAATTAATGCATCAGGCTGGATCGATGGCAGTGGTTGCCATTCCTAGTGAATTATCAAGGTGTTCGTTAGAGATTTTTGATGAAATATTACTCTTCCTGTTCTTCATCCTTGACAATAATTGCTCACAAATGTATGTGCTGCTAAAAAAGTGATGACTGAATAAGACATGACTGTGAAGTAAGGGATATTTTTCTCTGGTAAGATAGAGCTTATAAAAGTCTGGTAAAGAGACATGACCAAATTTTTCTTTGAATTCAATGTCTGATTGCAACTGTATATATTCCATGTGAAATTTGCAAGTAATGTATTTATGCAGACTGAAAATAGAGTTCTAAATATACAAAAAAAATTTTTTTTTTTTTTAATCTTGTAAGCTGTTCTCTATTTTCTTTATCAAAATGGAATGCATGATTGCATATTTTTCACTGCTCTCAGGACTGTGTTTAGCCAGTGTATCGAAGAGCATGATTTTTTTTTTTATATCTTGAGTTTGCCATAATTTAAGTGCAGGTTAGGGGATGACCTGCTGGAGAGGAGCTCTGTGGAGAACAACCTGGGTGTTCTGGTGGACAACTGGTTGGCCATGAGGCTGCAGTGTGCCCTTGTGGCCAAGATGGACAATGGTATCCTGGGGTGCATTAAAAAGAGCATGGCCAGCAGGTCGAGGGAGGCAATCCTCCCCATCTACTCTGCCTCAGTGAGATCACATTTAGACTACCGTGCCCAGTTCTGGGCTCTCCAGTATAAAAAAGACAGGGAACTCCTAGAAGGAGTCCAGTAGAGGGTCACAAAGATGATAAAGGACCTGGAGAACCTCTCATATGAGGAAAGGCTGATTTTATATTTATATATTTATATATAAATTCAAAATCTCTTTTTCCAATTAGAATTTTCAATTGCTAGTTAGGATAGCAATGCAATGAATAACGGGTAGACTAGGGGAGGGAGATTTCTCCACCCAAGCTCTACAGGTGCTAGTCGCTGCGGAGGGATTACAGCAAGTTAAGCATTTGGCAACACGTGCTCTCCGAACTGTACCAGAGGCTGGAAAGCACAGGCAGTCTTTTGTTAGTGTTAAGCAACAGTCCCACGAAGTGTATATGACATTTTTGGATAGGCTTAAGAGCTCGCTGAAAAAACAGGTTGATAATGACCAGTAGAGAGCTCCTGTATTTCAACAGCTAGGGATTGAAAATGCGAACGCTGACTACCAAAAGGCGCTGCTTTCTCTAAAGAACAAGGAATTTGCACAACAAAAGGTGCTGGAATGGAAGCTATCGGAGCTCAGCAACTCGAAGACCCTGACCACCGCAAGAGAAGGAGGATCAAACCTCCAGGCTTGGTGATCGTCAGCGTGTGGGAGCAGGAGCTGTGAAAGCTGCTGCTGAGACGTATGCTTAATTCGCATAGTTTGGACTCGCACTCATTCCAGCTGTTGGCATTGTTGCAACGTATTTTTCTGAACCTTTTAGCTATTGTAGCAGTTGTTCAATGCTCCAGAATATTCTAAGATAGGCCTATCAACACCGAAAGTATGTTTGAAAGTTGTGCTATGTCTGAATTCTAAATTACAAAACAGTATTTGCTATAAAATGATGTGTGTAGATAGGCAATGTAGGAAGCTTTCTCATATTTGGTTGTATAATCTGACTTGACTGGCTGAATATTTTCTTGTGTTTAAGAATGTAATATGTATATTTATAACTGTATGTCTTACCTACACCTGCTTGGCTTTCATAATAGCTAAAGCGTGCTTTGTTCTTAATTTTTTTACATTGTTGGACAATGATAACGTGGGGCCAAGGATATGCTTGTGTCTTAACAGGAATAGGTCCGAGATGGATAGCAGCACGATGGGTCTGGCCATCCGTCTTATCATTTGCTGTAACACGATCACAGCACTTTTGTCAGCGGTTTGGACTCTCACCTAGAAGACACACTTTGTCAGCAGCCTCACCAAGGAATCATAAGAATTGGAATCATTGGGATGGGTTAATATGGACTATTGTTTTTACTCTGAAGAATCCATTGTTTTTCAGTGTGTTAATTTTAGTTTAGCTACCATTAGGATTGTTTCTGATCCGCGTGTTTTCTTTTTCTATTAATAGAGAAGGGGGAGATGTGGGATAAAGAAAGTAATTATCTTTCTAATGAGTAAAAAGCTCAGCAGTAACTTGAGCCAGACACAAGGTGCCTGGTTCCTACATGTAACCAGTTGTTGCGCGGGTATAAGAGGTGGTAAGCACCTACAATAAAGGTCCTTCGTCCTTCATTCTGCACCAGCAAGGGACTCCGCACCTCTCTCGCTGCACCAGCAAGGGAGCTCGGAGCCCTCTTGCCACAGAAGAACTTCTTTACGGTAAGGGTGAAGTGCTGGAACAGGTTGTCCAGCGAGGTTGTGGAGTTTCCTTCTATGGAGATAGTCAAGACCTGTCTGGGTGCCCACCTGCGTGACCTATTGTAGGGAACCTGCTTTAGCAGGATGGATGGACTTGATGATCTCTTGAGGTCCCTTCCATCCCCTGCAATTCTGTGATTCTATGAAAATCACGTTGCAGCTTGCCTATATTCTGGGTTAATTGATTTTTTTTTTTTCTCAGTGTTTACCTCTTCCAAGACATAAAGAGGAAAATTCAAAAACGTGAGTCATTAAACATGAAGAAAATATCTTTTTTTTTTCACAAAGCAGACATCACAAACATGCCATTCTATCTTGTATTGTATACCCTTATATTGCTATAATGAGTTTAATTTTTTTTTCTTGAACTACATTGTTAGAGCTCATTTTCTCTCTTGTTGGATGTGCTCTGGCTGGTAACATAGCCATTTGTTGCTATGGAAATTGATGTCAGAGGTTGTAGGGTTAGCGAGTGCTGGATAAAAATGGAATATGACATAGTTAGACATCCATTATCTTTCATTTATAGCAGTTTAATTTTCTCTCTTATTTTTCTATTGCTATTATGTAGCAGTTAACAGCCGTGGTACTTTTTATGTAATGTGGCTTTACTACAAACCTTTATCCCCATGTTGTCCACATGTTTCTTACTCAGATGTATAACACATGGACACTAAAAGAAGTAGACTCCTATGCTCTGAGACTGCATAAGCTTCAGATCCAGTTATTTTTTTCTTAAAAATCTGAAAGAAAATTATAGTAGCTACTCTGCTCCAGAAGAATAGATAAGTAATGCCTGTTATTTACATCATGCAAATTAAGTTAAGACGTGGCAGTGATTATATTAATAGAGGCATTTAATTTAAATTTTTGATTGTCCTTCAATTCTACATACAATTGAATAAAAGAAGATTTGAAGTTAGTGATAATAGTGTATGTTACCAGGAAGAAAACTCTATTTCAAGTTCAGTGAATAAAGTCACAATATTTGCAGTTGTAGCCTCTTTATAAGAAAAATCTGATAAGTAGGAAAAAANTCTTTTAATTCATGTTTTCACTCATATTTCTATCAATGTCTGGCAATCTGGTTAACCTTTCCTGTGTTGTTAGCATGGCACTGATTCCTTCACCATATTCCAGGTCATATAACAAGGCAAGAACACCAGCAGCCAGGTACTCCATTACTCCAACTCACTCTCATTGTTGGCTTAATCTTTCATTTCTTCTTCTATCTCAAGTCTTTGGTATCATGGGGTCAAGCTAAGTAATTCCATGTTGGCCAGCTTACGAGATTCTTTTGGTAGTTTCAGTTGCCTTTGGCTATCACTGTTCATTTCCTGCAGTGAGGCTTCTCACAGAACAACCAAGCTGCATGGCAGTGAAGAGAATTGATTGATTTTTTCTGATCCCTTTTGTTCTGATCATCAGTAGATACTCTGTACAGAAGCAAAGGAGTAAAGACACACTGAAATGAATGCACATTTATTAACTTATTAGAGAGTGGATCTTAAAAATAAAGTCAAAATTTAATTTTCTTTTATACTCTATGAAAGTTGATATTGCTGTGCTCCGTTTATTATACAACACCATTTGAACTCTAATGGCTCTGGCTTTTCCATGAACATTTTAACCATAACACATCATAACATAATGGTGGTGGGTATTTTTTTTGTTTTGTTTTGTTTTGTTTTCTTCTCTCATCTACTAGTACTGTATCAATATCTTCTGTAATATATGTAAAAGGTCTTTGGCAAAATTTGTTTGTTGTCTTTGGATCCAAACACTTTTACAACTATACAAACATGAAAATGTAATCTGCTTAAATAAGCTGCATGGAGCTTCTGACATTTTCTTCTGTATTTACCCATTGCATTATCAATCTGTAGCAATACAGTAGCAATGCGAAATCTGTTATGCTATAGCCAACTTGACTGCTATTTTAAAGTCTTTTACCATGTATTCTATTAACAATTTCTTGTTACTCTTCAGCAACCGTATTTTACACGGCATAAGTTCTTCTTTAAACATTACTTAAAATCAAATTTAACTACAGATTAATTCTATAAGTGTCATCTGTGAGCTTCATTGGGTCTTATGTGATCCTTGTGACTTCCAGTACATGGACAGTCATGAAGACAGTCTGCTATTCTCAGTGTGGTCTCGACTTCTACTTCCAGTTTTTGCAGCTTTCTAAGAGGCATTTATGACAGCATGTTAAAGAAAACAGAGGCCAAATAAATTATGAACATGAATCTTCTACTCCATAGCTGAACTTTGCAATAATTCTTTATTTCTTTTTGAAACAAGTGTCAGTATGTCCCATTGTCACAGGCTTCTTTATTTACTTTTTAGCAGTTTATTGAATATTTGGATAGCAGATACTTACTAGAGCTCGTTCCATATTTTGGACAAAATTCCAAGTAATAAGGCAAATTATCATATTTTCCTGAAACAATTTAAAATAGTCAGTAAATAAGACACTATGATTTCATCTCGTAGAAATAAATATGCTGAAATGCATCCTTCTTTTAGAACTTCTGTAACAGATTGCTTGAGATGTACTTGAGCTATAATCATGTCTGGATTTGTAGGATTAAAAGCAACAGTTCAATTCAATTTTTGTTTTCCATTTTTCATGCAGCAAAAGGTAAATTCCTGCTTTCAGAGGAAGAAAGGTATGTTTTTCTTGCCACATGAATTATGGGAAAATGTAATGTAGTTTTTAATATCACTTCATAAAAAATGAAATGTCTTTAAATTTTACTTTCAAACAATTCAGAACATGCTTACTTCTATTCCAGAACATTCACTGTCTTTCTTATTTCTTATAACAAAAAACTGAGGTGTCATAACTGTCAGGAAATAAAAGCTGTAATTATGACAAATACTAATTTGTATAATGCTCTGCTCTTTCTTAGAAAGACAAGTAATTTTAAACTTCAAGATAGTCATACCATACTGTTTTTCCTTCCCAAAAGTAAGTAATGCTTGAGTCGCCCTTTCTTTACAAGTAACTAAAAAAACAGAAAAAAATAACCTTACAAGATGTTAATTTTGTATAAATTACTTCAGTGACTGTTCACTTCTTACTGGTGATATAGACAGATTTTTATTATGCTTCCCCTCCTTCCCTCTCTCATTACCTATAAAGAAATACAGGCAGTATAAATATTCTACTGGGAATAATCATGCTACAAGTAGATTTAGGGACTTTTCACATTAGTAGCCTATTACATTATCATTTCATATTCACACTTGTTTTTATGCTAAATATCCTTGAATATATTTCATAATAAAATACACCACATTTTAGTAGTATTTAATTAGTACAATGAATTGAAAATACTGCATTTTAACTTGACAAAAACATATTTAAGTATTAGGTCTGTGTAAAAGAAAGTTACAAATGGACAAAAAAAGATTTTCTCTGTCTTATCACAAGAATAACTCATGTATGAATTGTTATGTACATGGTCAGGGATAAGATAGGCATAAACATCACAGGAGCCCCCTTCAAGTATAAGACTTCTGAGTTGAAATGAGAAGCATAAAGAAGTCTTGTGGATAAAATGGTTCTAATTAAAGATTATATGTTATAAAAGTAAAATATTAGCATTAGACCATCATTAGTTTACTTGTAATGTTTCTTATAAATCAGTTTTGTGTATCAATGTACTAATTAGCACAACAGTTACTTAAATAGAACATACAGTGGCTATACTTAATATTCTTCTTCCATAGAAAATGTCAACTAAATAAATATCTGAAAGATAATTGCTGACAGAGAAATACCTGAGAATGCCTCCTTTGCTTCAGTCTTTACTGCTAAGACTGGCCCTCATGAATCCCAGACCCTGAAGGTAAGAGGGTTTGAAGAAAGGAATACTTCTCCTCAGTCAAGGAGGATCAAGGGGGACCTTGATGAGGTCAGAATTCATCTAGACAAGCTTGATGCATGCAAATCTGTGGGGCTCAACAGGATGCACCTGCAAGTACTGAGGAAACTGGCAGAAGTGGTTGCCACACCACTCTCTGTCATCTACGAAAGATTATGGGAAAGGTGCCTGAGGACAGGAGGAAAGTCACTCCGGTCTTCAAAAAGGCCAAGAAGGAGGAGCCAGGAAACTACAGGCCAGCCAGTCTCACCTCCATCCCTGGGAAGATGATGGAACAACTTATTCTGGATGTAGTCTCCAGGCAAATGGAAGGAAAGTAGGTTATGAGGAGTAGCCAGCATGGGTTCACCAAAGGGAAATCATGTTTGGTCAGTCTGGTAGCCATTTGACATGACTGGCTGAGTAGATGAAAGGAGATCAGTGGCTGTTGTCTGCCTTGATTTCAGCAAGTTTTTTGACATTTGTCCCTTAACACCCTTGTAGGTAAGCTTAGGAATTGCGTGGAAGATGAGTGGATAGTGAGGTGGATTGAGAACTGGCTGACTGGCAGAGCTCAGGGTGTTGAGATAGCTTTGCATTTTCTGCTCTTTATCATCCTTATCAGTGACATGATGTGAGAAGGGATAGAGTATGTTGTTGACACAAAGCTGGAATAAGTAGCTGACACACCAGAAGGCTGTGCTGCAATTCAGCGAGGCATGGACAGGCTGGAGGGTTTGTCTGTGAGGAACTTCCGGAGGTTCAACAACAGCAAGTACAGAGTCCTACATCCGGGGAGAAATAATCACAAGCAACAGTGCAGGCTAAGGGCTATGCGCTGGAAAGAAGAAGAACTGATGTGTCCTGGTGGACAACAGGGTAGCCTTAAGCCAGTAGTGTGCCTTTCTGGACAAAAAGGGCAATGGTATCCTGGGGTGCATTAAATGGAGCAAGGCCAGCAGATCGAGGGAGGTTACCCTTCCTCCTACTCTGCCCTGGTGAGGCCAAATTCAGAATAATACTCTCCAAGCAATTAGAAGAGAAGAAAACTGTAAGTAGTCAACATGGGTTTACCAAGGGGAAATCATGTTTGACTAACCTGGTAGCATTCTATGATATCAGAACTGGCTGAGTAGATTAGGGGAGAGCAGTGTTATATCTTGAGTTTGCCATAATTTAAGTGCAGGTTAGGGGATGACCTGCTGGAGAGGAGCTCTGCGGAGAACAACCTGGGTGTTCTGGTGGACAACTGGTTGGCCACGTGGCTGCAGTGTGCCCTTGTGGCCAAGATGGACAATGGTATCCTGGGGTGCATTAAAAAGAGCATGGCCAGCAGGTCGAGGGAGGTGATCCTCCCCGTCTACTCTGCCTCAGTGAGATCACATTTAGACTACCGTGCCCAGTTCTGGGCTCCCCAGTACAAAAAAAGACAGGGAACTCCTAGAAGGAGTCCAGTAGAGGGCCACAAAGATGATAAAGGACCTGGAGCACCTCTCATATGAGGAAAGGCTGATTTTATATTTATATATAAATTCAAAATCTCTTTTTCCAATTAGAATTTTCAATTGCTAGTTAGGATCCCAATGCAATGAATAATGGGTAGACCAAATATAAATAGATAACTTCCCAAAGACTCTCAAATAGATTAGTTGTGTCACTTTTCCTTTCTGACTGTCTTTGGGCACAGCTAGTCCCAAGAGGTACCTCAACAGTTCTATTGCTCATCTTCATGTAAAGAGAGAAGCATACTTCAGGACATAACCTTTATCCCTTTCTGTTTTGCCATGCCTGGTGAATCATATCCTTGATTAGTTTTAATGAATTTTGAAAATAAGACTATCAAAATTCTTTTTTGTTTGGTTTTATAAAGACAGGGATAGTAATAACCACTTTTCAAACCTTAGGTCTGTGATTCTAAATTCCTGTAACATGAGGGATCAAATTTACACAAAGAGTATATCTGTGAATGCATGGACTTGATTGTATCTGCCAGATACAGACATCTTAAGCCACCCTTCTCACCGATGAATGCTGTAGGCAAATAACTAATACATATTTATAGACAATGGTGCAGATAATTTCCTAATACTATCTCCATTACAGAAAGACAAAATAAAGTTTGCAAGCATGCATAAAAAATCCAAAATAAGCCCCTGAAATGCAAATCTACGGAAAGGAATTTTATAGAGGTTAAACTGATCAATGAGGACAAATTAGAATAAGCATTAAATTAGAATAGACATTAAGGGTGGAGGGAAGCAGTGGAATGCATAAGAAGATACATTTTGATTTCAGAGAATCATTTTGTCCATGTAGTAGTTCAGCAAGCAGGCTTACTGAAGCAAACACAATGCATTATTAAGAAACATTTAGGTGTTATAAAGTAGATAAATATTCCAGAAACAAAATGAATAATAGCTGGAGCACATGATCTTTGATAAACCTTAAAAACAATTCCTAAGATACATTTATAGAGCTGGACAATACTAGTTGAAAAAAATTATGGATAATTCATACCATATAAATTCTGCTTCCCTTCTGTCATCCCTACAACACTGAAAAATATGGTAATTTTGTTTGTTTGTTTTGAAGTTTGTTATAAGAGGAATATAACTGTTTATTGTTGTTGTTTTTTACAGATGATATGATATTTCTCAATATAAATTACTAGTGATATCTCTATACCATAAGGAATGGATGGAGTGCATTAAAAGTTGTTGAGAATTTTTATGATGTTTAGCTATGTAACTAATGTTACTATGTCACAGTTAGAAAGCTTGCACAACAAATATCTGAATAGTGGAGTCTTTAATCTGTAGATGCTTGCTTGTGGCAAGACCTTGCCTGCTTACCTGATCGTGAGTGTAGCAACTGAGAACATAATTTTTCTTTTTTTTTTTCT
>JACDJE010000082.1:3435293-3480664 GCA_016647715.1 Pavo muticus | reverse complement strand
AGTAATGACTTGAAAACAAAAGTGCTATGGAAGAAAGGAAACAGTAAAAGATACCTTAGAGACCTTAGAGGTTTCTAATTTTTCATAGATTAAAAACTAAAAAATAAAAAGAACTTTTTTCTAGTTTCACATATGCATTCAGCTCTTTTTAATTCCTTTTACTGTGAAGATGTTCCTACCCAGTATAGAAAGGCTGAGGGCACTTCCCCAAAATAAATATGCAGTCATAATGTCGTGGGGAAGGTGTACATGTGTGTTTGAAGAATTGCACTGCATTAAAAAATTAAAATAAAATTAAAATGATTAGACCAGTAGTCAGACTCCTTGAGGCAAAAATGATACAGTTTTAAAAAGAGATTAATTTAAACTCTCATCTTTACTTCATAGGAGAATGGCACAAGCATGAATCCATAGCTGGAGAATGAGATGCTGTGGTGGGCTGACCTCAGACACTTGACTCTATTTCGCTTGGCGTCATTGAACAGTCACCAGACCAGAGAGCATAAAAGGAAACATTAAGATGTGCCGTCCTTAACAGCATTGGGCATACAGTTGACAGAGGGGAGACTGCTAATACATTTTACAAAAATTTCAGATTCTTTATATTAAATCATTTTTTGTCCCAGGCATGTCATACAGCTTTTATGCATCCTGCAACACTGGGCTGTGGAAACATGTTTTGATCACAGTCAACTGTGAATATACAGAAATCTTCAGGGAGAGGAATTGCAGGCAGCCACAGGTTCTTCACATGAATTTTTCTGGTGTAGAAGTATCTTGGCCTATGGAAGCTTCAGGATAAATCTTTGCCCTAAATGAACAGATTTTTTTTTAAGGTGCCAGTAAAGCCCAAGTGTAGAAAAATGCATCAGCTACCATCCTGTTAGTCTGTATTCAGGAATCCCAGTGGCATAACATCTGTAAGGATTCTAGACTCAAAGCATTAGTGGCAGAGGATGAATCTTGAAGAATGCAAATTCCATATGTTTCTGACCAGCTCACAGAAGTAAGACTCCTCATGTTTTACTCCTCCTCTTCCCTCCTAACTCATTAAACTTGTTTTTATTGAAATAAACAGCTTCTAAAACAAGGTAATGATGGGAGTATACTCCTGGAAGTTTAGAGAAATTAGCTTAAATATATTTAGACAAGAGAACTGAACTAAGTTTCATACTGAAAAAGTTCTTCAGCTGTTGGGAAAATGAACAAAAGAAGTCCATTACTATCTTTACTTCCTTTGATCACTGTTTTTAGATCTGGATCAGATTCTGATGTTCATAAAATCAACAGAACTTCTGACATAATTCTAATGCATGGGAATTAGGTTCTCTGAACACAAACAGGTGAAAAAAACCCACAATTTTTAGAGAGCTTTTATGAAAAACACATGGTGATGCCAAAGTTTTAATTTCACAGATATGGTAGAATGTACTTTTACCCATTTTCTCTAACAAGAGTATGAGACCTTTTCACTCCCTCTGCAGCTTTGCTTAGTAGTTCAGTTTTTCAAATGGAACTTCTCTTAAAACTAAGCAGCTTCACTGAGACTATATTATGATTATATCTGGGAAACTCAATACTTAGAAAAATATTGCCTCTCATTTTCAGAAGCCAATAAACCTTCTGTGATTTTCCCAAGACACCAAGCACAGGCTTTGTTTAACATTTGGTTGTTAGTATTCATCAGGTTTTGAAGGTGTCAGTTAGAATTCTTTGCATTAGACTACAGAGCTCTCTCTGATCATGATTAGAGGAAATAATAAAAATTAAAATTCATACTGATAAAAAGAAAGAAAAAGTTCAAACAAGGGAAGCCAATTGTTCCTGATGGAAAAAGCAAGATTCAATGCAGATTTGTAGTTCATCTGTCTGTCTTTCAGGCATAGACAACAGTGCCTTTACCAATTAAATGACTGTGTATTCATCTGGAAGTGTGCCTGTGAAATTGGTACATTTTATCTTGGCTGCTTTTTCTTAGTCCCTTTTTTTTTTCCATTTACTTAGCAGTTGTACATCAGAATAATAATTCAGTGTGGATTCTATTGAAGAGAAATCCTGGAGAAACATTAAGAGCATCTTTTCAAATGCACTATATCTAGGAATGCAACTTCTTTCGAAGAGGAATATGTGGTGACCTTTAGGAAGCGTTAGGAATGGATCCAGAAAAACTGATCTTCCTTAGCAAATGTCATCACAAGTTGGGACCGAAGCTTTTCCTTGAACATCCTTTCAAATCTGAATTATTTTATTTTCTTTAAATGTGCTTTTTTTCACAACTAATGACAGTTGAGTTGAGGACTGATTAGATTTTGAATGAGCATAAAGCTATTAGATCCATATTTTGGATGACATTCAGCTGAAATACGTAATTGTTTATATGACTTTGAATGCCTGTAACACAATAAGACCATCCCAGTGGCAAGCTTCTCTACACACTGCTTTTGCTACATTGCAGAATCAACTTACTATTCAAGTCTCAGCTCTCACATAGTGAACTCTGAATATCACAAAGCTCTCTTTACCTTTTTTATTGTTTTATTTTTTTAAAGGGGATCAAACTACTCATCGAAATCTAGCTAGAAGCTCTGAAGCCTTATTGGTAAAAAGCCTAAGAAAATAGCATACTTATGTGTTGGTCTTATTCTACTTGTTCAGTCCTTTTTAGGGTTATATATATGAGACAATATTCAAGATGTGGAATTATAATAAACATAATAATTCCAGCTTAAGCAAAAATATAGAAGATGCAATATGATATTTAAATGATATTACAAAAAAACACCAACACAAAAATCAGGCCTTGCTCTATCTGCTGTGAATAACTAAAGAGAGCTATTATTTCTAGAGCTTAATTTTTTTGCTATACTACAAAAGATATATTTTGTTTTTAGTAAACCATTGAGCTAT
This sequence comes from Pavo muticus, assembly GCA_016647715.1. NCBI lineage: Eukaryota > Metazoa > Chordata > Aves > Galliformes > Phasianidae > Pavo > Pavo muticus. The sequence continues at coordinate 3,477,757 of JACDJE010000082.1, read as the reverse complement.
GGAATTACAGACTTTAAATAACAGCACAAATATAATGCGCCATGATAATATATACAATACTATTGCCACAAATATCTATCATCTATTATCTTTGAATCAAGGTTTCAGCATGATCCTGACAGCTATCTTTTTCAATTATCAAAAATATTATCCATGAATCTTGTCCTGAAAATGATTTATTTCATTAAAAAGACGAAGACACGTGGATTCTTTTCCTTCCTACCCCCATTAAAACATGAACAATGTTAATAGCAACATCTTGAGAGCAGTAGGAGATATCCACAAGGTGCATCACATCCTGGAGTAATTTTTCTTGGATCTAGAAGTCTTCTGTTTTTGAAATTTCACTGACTATAAAAGCAAAACAATTGCATTTTCTGCCATGGCATAAAATGAGTGTTTTGTATATGACTAGTATCCACACACAAAAATAAAATAAATGCAGGCAGTATGTATTTTCTATTGTATTCAACAAGAGAAAATAGTGCAAAGAATAATGATGATCAAGATATTAAATTTATCCCCTCTGACATTAACACAGCCATGAATTCTTAAGTATTTAGTGTTTTAACATCATTTGAAATCCAGTTCATTTCACCTACAGCTAGCCATCCAAAGGTTAGTCATTAAATTAGTCACTGCTTAGTCTCCCCTGTTAGTTAACGGAAAAACATTATCACTCTTGCATCTGATGATGACTTGTCTATCAGAACTACTTGCTGAGACACCTTGAGCTAGAATCCTTGACTGACAGCATCTAGTCACTCTTATTGTTACGGATAGATTTTTCTCAGAGTGGGATATATTTTACCTACTATTGGCTATCTAAAAGTTAGGCACTTAATTTGATCCTCCATTTCAAGTGATCTGGACAATCACTGGTCAGTGTTAGGTAGAATGACTTACCTTAGAACAGATATCACCTCTCTAATGCTTAGGATGGTATGAATTAGTCTTTGAAAATATTCTTCTCTGCCGAGTACAGATAGCTTATAGACAACTATTGTTCACCTGTTTTTGAAGGTGCCATGTTAATTTCTTCTCCTTCAAAAAAGTAAGATTTAGTAGAAGAGTAAATAGTTAGAAACATCAACACTACTTCTTCTGTTTTTCTGACAAGATTTCTTCTACATGCAAAGATTTAACATTTACTGTCTTCTATTCTCCTTCCTATAAGCCCCTCCCAAATTCTTTATTCATTACTCCAATGCCAGGTGTTGTAAAGATAAATACTCAATTATAATCTGATAATCTTCAAGTGAGGAACAGCGTAGAAATAGAAGGCATCAACTTTATCAAGAAACTATTTTTTGGATGATTGGAGAATACCTATTTGCAATACCTATTTGAGTTCTTATTTACTTGCTTTCCCAATTTTGGTACCTTTTAGAGATCTCCTGAAAATATAGTCTTGTCTTGTCCCATATTAAGTGGTTCTGCTAAGTTTGTTTCCCATGCTAAGGCTCTGGAATCCAAACTAAATCTTTTGAATATGATTACTTACGTTGCAAAATTATACAACTGCATTGATGATAAGTAATTTGACAATATCTGTCTGTTTAGTTCCACGAGTGGTCCAAATAAAGTTGAGATCATGTTTTTTTTCTCTGCCCACATTTTCTTCATTATTTAGATCATGGAGTACAGATGTTAGTCCCCCATAACTAAATAGGTGAGAGACCATCATTGCATGCCTAATTTGCCCTTTAAAAAAAATTTGCATCTGCTGCCTGTAAATAACAATATAGAACAATATAGAGCAATATAGAATAACATAGAATTTTTCATTAAATATCTTTTTTTCTTTATTAAGTTTAACATTTTCCTAAAGAATGAAGTTCTTATTTGCAATACAGTAGTTTGCATGAATTGTCAAAATTGAAGCGCAGAATACTGTTTATTAGTGTGGAAGATTTCCTACAGGCTTTTTGGATTTCCAAACTCATTAAAGCACCCTTATTCAAAAGAGCAGTATGTCATTCCTTTGTGTTTATACTGGAGTATTTATTGAAATCCTTATTTATTCTTAGGCTTCAGCAGGAAGACTTTAAGATTTTTATTAGCAGAAAACACTAGATATTTAACAGGGAAAATTTGGCCAAACCTATAGATTTTTCTGGGATTTGATTATGTGCATTTTTGATGTTGTTGCACGAGAATTAGTAGTTCTAACTGTTATTGCTAAAGAGGATGCTCTGGGTCTTGAATTTCTTGAAGAATGCAGGCCTGGGAAAAAGCAGAGCTAGGACCCTGTGCTTCAGGAGAGTAAAATTCCATCTGCCCAAGGAACTGCTGAGTGGGATCCCCTGGGAAACTGTCCTTAAAGGCATGGATACAGAACATAGCTGGCAGCTTTTTAAGGACACCCTTCCGAGAGCACAACATCTCTCTATTCCCCAGCAGAAGAAGTAGAGCAGGGGATGCAGGCGACTGTCGTGGCTGTGCAAAGACCTGCAGCTTAAACTGAGGGAAAAGAGGGAAATGTACAGAGAGTGAGAGCAGGGTTGTGTAGCCTGGAAGGAATACAGGATTGTTGTCCGTGTGTGTAGAGATAGGATTAGGAAAGCCAAGGCACAGATGGAGCTGAACTTGGTGAGGCATGTGAAAGATAACAATAGGTGTTCTACAGGTACATAGGTAGGAACAGACAGGCCAAGGAGAGTGTTCCCCTTCTGATGAAAGGTAATGGGGAGCTGGCTTCCTCAGACATAGAAAAAGCTGAGGTACTCAATGAGAGCTTTGCCTCAGACTTCATGAGTGGTCTGGCTTCCCATGTCTGCCAGGACCATGAGCCTCTAGGTGAGGGTATGGGGAGTGGTTTCTGTCCAACTGCAACAGTGGAACAAGTCCGAGTCCTCCTCATGAAATTGAACATGTGTAAGTCCATGGGGCTGGATGATAACCATCCTAGGGTTCTGAAAGAGATGGCAGATGTGTTTGCTGAGCTGCTCTCCATCATATTTGAAAAATCATGGCTGTCTGGTGAAGTCCTTGCTGACCTGAAAAAGGGAAACATTACTCCTATTTTTAAGAAAGGGAGAAAGGAAGACCCAGGGAACTACAGGCCGATGAGCCTTACCTCTATGCCTGGGAAGTTCACGGAGCAGATCCTCCTAGAAGCTATGTTAAGGCACATACAAGATAAAGAGGTGATTCGAGACAGCCAGCATGGCTTCACCAAGGGCGGATTTTGCCTGACCAATCTGGTGGCCTTCTATGATAGAGTGATGACTTCGGCGGATGGGAGAAGAGCGATGGACATCATCTACCTGGACTTCTGCAAAGCCTTTGACATGGTCCCTCACCACATCCTTCTCTCTAAATTGGAGAGGTGCGGATTTGAAGGATGGACTGTTCGATGGATTAGGAATTGATTGGCTGGACGCAGTCAAAGGGTTGTGATTAATGGTTCTCTGTCAGGATGGAGGCCGGTCACAAGCGGTGTCCCTCAGGGGTTGGTCTTGTGACTGGTGCCCTTCAACATCTTCATCAATGACATGGACAATGGCATCAAGTGCACCTTCAGCAAGTTTCCAGCCAACGCCAAGGTAAATGATGCAGTCGATGCATTGGAAGGAAGGGAAGACATCCAGAGGGATCTGGAAAGGCTGGAGAAGTGGGCCCATGAAAACCTAATGAGACTCAACAAGGCCAAGTGCAGGGTGCTGCACTTGGGTCAGGGCAATCCCAGGTATTTATACAAACTGGAGGAAGATCTCCTTGAAAGCAGCCCTGCAGAGAAGGACTTGGGGGTCTTGGTGGACGAGAAGCTGGACATGAANATTCTAAAGTAACCAGTTCTTTTTCACTGGGCTAAAAAAGAAGCTAACAAACTACCTTCTGACTCAAACATTTCAAGGAAAATCTAAATCTAAAAAACAACCCTGAAAATTTCTATGTAATTTTACAGAGGAACATTATTTGTTTTATGAAATGAGTTTCTTCTTAGTATACTGCAGAACTTTGGAGTAAAACACATTTAAAATCAGGCAAAATATTATACAATAATTATAATCAGATATTTGAACTAATGTGTCTTCTGTGTCTCTGTATATATGTGTATGCATATATATATGTATGTATGTACACATATAGAAAATCCTATATATATATAATAGATACATATCCGTGTATTTAAGATAATGCTACTATTTCAGCAAATCAGGGAAAGTCTTGATGGCATTGAATTCCATCAAATAATTAATGGTGGTTGAAGTAAAAATTTCTCCCTAAATTGTGCCTTCTCAATTACTGTGCATTAACTTGTTTGTTCAGTAGATTATTGATGTACAAAACTGGAGCTGGAAGAGATTAGCAGTCTCACAGGATGAAGTTCTAATCCCTAGAAAATTGAGAGCAAAATGTGAACAAGTCTGAGAAGACTAACAGACAAAAAGAAGAACAATGCTGTTTAGTAGAAATTGTTCTTCAGATCAAGAAATTGTTTACTTATGTACGTATTTATTTATTGAGGAATAAATCTAAGAAAAAAATAAGTAATTTTGTGTAGAGGAATTGTAGGAAAAGAAGAAAGAAAAAAACAGTCTGCTTCTGTGATGAATATACAGACATATATTAGCTTATGAAGCTATGGAAATTTATTGCATTTCCCAGCTTCATATATCATAAATTGCCAGTGGATGCCACGTAAGAGAATTCTGAAAGGTAGATGTTAAACAATGTCTATGGTATTATTAAGGCACAAGAGGCAATAACCGAGAAAGAAGGGGAGAGTTCATCCATGTCAGAATTCATCTCCATACCTGGCATTTGATATTTCAAGTGTAACAGTTTAAGTAACAAAAATAGCAATGATGTACATGCAGTTGTACCTGTCTAAAATTGCATCTTAGTTTCAACTGGGACAGAATAGTTTTCTGCAGTGTCTGGTATGATGCAATGTTTTGGTTCTATGAGAAAAACAATGTTGATAACACACCAGTTTTTCTAATTTTTGCTAAGCAGTGTTGTACAGAGCCAAGGCAATTCCAGTTTCTTAGCAAAGAGCTGGGAGGAACAGGATTAGGACAGCTGACTCAAACTGGCCAAAGGGGTATTCCATACCATATGACATCATGCAGAAGAAGTTTTGAAGGAGGTGGGAGTTCATATGGCTTTTCTGCTCCCCAGCAGGCCTAGCTGAATGTTGTTTGGTGAATGGTAAACAATTACTTGTGCATCACTTGTTACGTACTTTCGTGTATAGATATAGTCATAATTATTTTTCTTTTCCTTCTCTCTATCTTAGTAAATAGTTTTATCTCGACTCACGAGTTCTCCATTGTTTTTGTCCATTGAGAAGTGGGGGAGTGTGCAAATGACTGCGGTACTTAGCCACCTGCTAAGTTAAACCACAACACATTGCAGTTCATGACACAAAACAGACTGTAGTTAAGTATGATACAAGTTTGGTATGATGTAGCTGCCTGAGCTGTAAGAATGCAAGCTGTTGAAATGAAATAAATGTTACATTTGTGCACATTCTCTATATTCCTAGGTTCTGAAAAGTAAGTCTTAAAAGCTAGGCCTGTCCATGGTGAGTACAAAACATAACATTCAAACCAAATAAAATTAAGTATGATGCTAACTGCTGGGACAATTTGAATGTATGAAAGACTGAATGATCAACACCAAGAGGAATAAAATGAAGCATCTTTATATTCTAGGAGTTTGCCCTCATCTAGTGCCCATTATAACATCTGCAACATTCTTTAGCATGAGCTGAGGTGAAGTAGGACCTTAAAATAGCTACCATATTTTGCTATCATCAAAACCAATTTTTACTGAAGGGATGCATACTTACATCTAGTATTTAAAGCACTGATGGCTGTAAATTTAAAACATGTATATGTAACAAAATATTATTTATCACGAACACAAAAATGTGTTCTTTACTTACTATCTTATTGTAGATAAAGAAACGTGTAAGTGTGAACAACGAAAGAAAAAAAAATAAGAGAATGCACTACAAAATTCATAACCTTCCTATTTTCTGTCTGAAAACTAATGAAGATTTTATTGAATTTTATAGTCTTAATGCAGTTTTATTTTGCATGGTAAGCTCACCTGGAGAATTATCCATATGTTTATAATTGAATTTTCCATAAAATCACATATAATAATTATTAATAATTATTATATAATCCNTTTTCCTATGAAGAAAGGTTGAGGGAACTGGACTTGTTTAGCTTGGAGAAGGCTCCAGGGAGACTTCATTGTAGCCTCCCAGTACTTGAGGAGAGCATAAAAACAGGAGGGGGAATGGCTGTTTACGAGGGTGGATAGAGATAGGACAAGAGGGAATGGTTTTAAACTGAGACAGGAAAGGTTTAGGTTAGATATTAGGAGGAATTTTCACACAGAGGGTGGTGACACACTGGAACAGGTTGCCCAAGGAGGTTGTGGATGCCCCATCCCTGGATGCATTCAAGGTCAGGCTGGATGTGGCTCTGGGCAGCTTGGTCTAGTGGTTGGCGACCCTGCATATAGCAGGGGGTTGAAACTAGATGACCATTGTGGTCCTTTTTAACCCAGGCCATTCTATGATTCAGTGAATAAATGGAGAGTAGCAGGATGGCTCTGTGAGGAGCTACCTTTGTTAGGATTCTGTGCACCTAATACTGCAGGTTAGATGACTGAACAATGTAGTTATCTAAAAAATCATGCACTGCAGGACTTAGTAGATAGCTAACTTAAGTTCTTACTTGGATATAGTTTCTAAAAACTAACTGTGAAATGGGAAAATCTTTCAGTAACTAAATAGGCTTTTATAGAAGTCCATGTATCAGAGATATATCTTTATATTGTATGCTAGAGAATACTGGGTAAATGTGAGTGCTTTACAACAGTGTAAAGACAGAGGTTTGAAAATTGTCTTGTCAGTGTTTCAGCGAATGGGAAGCAGAGGAAAATGGATGAAAATTTGATTAAAAACGCCCTTAAAGGAGGGAAAAAATGTTGCTGCAGATCCATAAAAATTTTATTATTCATGGTGTCATAAAACTGCGTGGCACTAGATATGATGCTAACTGACACAGCAGCACTGAGTTAATAAGCAGTGGCACATTTTGAAATAATTGTTGAGAGACATGTTGGCTTTTTTGTCATATAACTCAGACACATGTATTTTAATAGGGAATTTAGGGGAAAAGAAGGCACTAAGGTGTGTCAGTGATCACAAGTTAGAGAAAGAAGAAATTCCTTTCAGATTCTGGCATAAAATGCATCAGTTTTTTCAAAGTTTCTTCTGAAATGACCCTTTTGCTAATAGTTCTCTAATGTAGCCATTTCCTCTCCCTGTTCTATTAGAACCATTGTTCTTTCCGGTTTTACTTGGAAGGGAAACAAAATGGTTAAATAATAAAAAAATGAAGAGCCCCCCGAACTTTTTTTACCTCAGTCTTCTATCTTCATTTTGTACCAGTGTTGTACGAGGTACTTGTTTGTACCAGGGCTTTTTTTTTTCCTTTTTTTCTTTTTTGTATTTCTTTGTTTTTTTTTAACAGTGCGGTGAGAAATTGGTCACCAAATGATTTGAATGCAATTGAAGGGCATTAGACCTGACCCAGAAAAATCTGATTTCCCAGTAGCTGATATTTCTACATTATACTTGAAATATTATCTGTGTATTACAGATTTAGCCTGAGAAAATAGCACTCCTGAAGCTAATAAAAGTCCTCTACTTTGCATTAGATGATACCAGGATTGAGCTAAGAAATGGTATTCTGGAATAGCATTCTATATTTTAAAAAGTCAGAGCTTAACAATTCAGTTCAGGAAATATTCAGCAAATATTCAATTATAAGGTAGAAAAAAATCAGCTTGGTAATAATAGTTCAATATTTGCAAGAAGCAATATTTTTATTTATTAATTCACATTATTCTGGATATTACTGCCATGATTCCCATGCCATCCATACAGCAACTAAGTCTAAGTGTTTATATTCTTACTCACCTTTGTGATTTCAACTTCCAATAAATTTCACATTTTTATTACATTTCTGTGTTTATGCCTTCAGCTCAATGATACAAACACTGACTTTTTCATCATTTGTGGATCCAAATTATATAGTTTGAATTATACATGGCATGGAATCCCATAGAATTTTCCAACATAGAACAAACTTTGTAAGTATGTCTAATGGAGATAAATTAAATAACCCTAGGAGTAAAGGTATTTTTGCAAAGAATAGCACAGTAATTACATTCAAAATTCTGTACGTTAGATATATGTGTTTGGCAACAGAAATATTTGCATTGAGACAGCTACAAAAATTGTTTTTTTGTTCTTGAGATATAAGAAATAAAGTGGTCCAGACAGCACTTAAGATTCATAAATGTAGAAGTATTGAGTATTAACCCCTGCTCATTAGCTAAGTTTCCAGTGATGTAGAAGAGGGAATAGGAAGAGTAAAAGAAAGAAAATTCATCAATTGAAGTCAAACATAGTTTAAAAGAAAAGGAAAGAAGAAAGTCGAAGAAGAACTAAACAGAGAAAAAAGCAAACAGATGCAAAAGCTACCTACCACATCCCACAAGAATAAGGTTGCCCAGCCAACCTCTGAGCTTTGGCTATCTTTCCCCAAAAAAGAAAGCCGTCACTTTTTATTGCTCAGCATGACATTCCATGGCATGAAACACCCTTTCGTTTAGTTCATAATTAGCTCTCCTTATTGTGTCCTCTTCCAACATCTTGAGCACTCCACAGCCTGAGGGGGCAGAGTTGGAAAAATAGAAAGCTTTAATGGTGAGTGCACTGGTGAGAGACAGTAAAAAATCTAGTGTGTTCATAGAATCATAGAATCAAAGAATCATCAAGATTGAGAATCATTATCAAAAGTTTTAAAGAGCATCTTACATCACTATCTGTTAGAAAAGGCCTCAGTGGGATTAATCTTGCTTTAGGGTACAGATGATGTAAAAGAACCCTTGGCATATGTTCAGACATATTTTCTATGCAGTCACAGAAGTGGAGAGTTTTTGGGGGTAGTGGAAGGAAGAGAATGGAGAAGCTGCCAGAAATGTTATATTAATCATCTGTACGTTAAAAGCTATTCTTGCCTGTCTACAGCTCTGTAGAATCAAATCCCTTTTGTGCAATTTTTCTAATACATAGATCACCAATTTCACCGTACTCACTCTTCAAAGAATGTAAGCTAGTGGAAACAAGCAACAGGAACTGAAAAACCACACAATCTGAAAACAACAATCAAATATACAAGTCACTTGTAGGTTAGTCATCCTTGATGACTATAGGAGGTTAAGACACATACAAACACTTGAATAAAGTATATTTCCTCTGTTTAAATACACAGAACAATCAACAAGTGTGACAAAGGAGTTTTGACTTTTTTTTTTCAGTATGCTGAAATAGTAATAACTATTTCCCAGTGTGTCTTGAAAACAGTGTTCCAGATGCGGTGGTTTCAAGTATAAATTATGTCATTTTCTAGACTATTTTGGGTTCCTCATTTGCAGCTTATGCTCTGAGCCTTTTTTTTTTTTTTTTAATTAAATTCTGGAAGTTTCCTTATAGCTAGCAGAAGAAATAACTTGGTTTGCAATGCTAGATTTTCATACACAGCTGTTATAAGAGCTCTACCTTCCACCTTTCTTTCCAAATTTAAACTTAATATATGACTTTTGGACTTTCAGTTGGAAAGTACATCTAGGTTAATTGTGTTTTCCACTGTGAAGTAAGCTATGGGCAAATCAGTCCTGTTTCTTCTGCAAACATTATCTTCCAGCCTGAAATGGTGTATCACTCCAATTTATAGGAGGGAGATGAGGTTCTTTTAATGTATGTATACCCGACATGAGATTAAGAAACAACGGTTCAAATGTTGGTCTGACCAGGTTTATTACAAATCTTACTTGCTTAGGGATACGGGGAAGGGAAGATGGGTGATAGAAAAGATAGGAAAGAAGCAAGAATTGCGTAAAGCAGGGATAGTCACCACCGGGATCCAGCAGAGGTCCCATTGCGCATCGTTGGTCCGGGGCAGAGGTGCAGGGGGAGAGAGCAGCAGCAGCGTGGCCGGTCTTAGGCAGCAAGAAGGTGCAGGTGCGGGGTAGGTCCAGGAAAAAGCTGCAGGGTAAGTCTGGGAGTAAGCAGCAGGTCTCCGGTAGCAGGTCCAAGGGAGTCCATCAGCATGCAGGCATTCTGTAGTGAGGAATCTGATGGCAGACACCTTTCTTCTTTGGGGGAGAGCAGCAGCAGCATGGCCGGCCTTAGGAAGCAAGCAGGTAAAGCGCAGAGCAAGTCCAGGAGGGAGAGAGGCAGGTCGTGAGGCTTCTCATGTCAGAAACCTAATCTCATGGTTGTTTGTCCTTCTTTTATCCTTCTTCTTCTGCCAACGTGGCATTCCTGGGCACTTGGGTAAGAGTCATGTGCAGCACCTCCGGAGAGGGCTATCTCCTTTGAGATAAGCCCACAAAAAAGACTGCTTCCCGGCCATTAATCTGCAGTTTATCTCTCTTTCGTTGCCACTGGCCTTGTCCATCTGTGCCCCTCAGACAAAAGATTTCTCAACCTTTGCCCAGGACTTGCCTAGACTTGTCCACCTGTGTCCTTCAGACAAAGGACTTTGCAACCCTTGCCCAGGACTTGTCCATCAGTGTTCTTCAGCAAGCTTTGAGGCAGTGGTATAAAATAATAATCTCTTAAAAATGGCCATCGTTCTTCCGAAGTATTCATCCTTTTGTATATAGTAGACAGCAATAGAATATTGCTTCTTGGAATAAAAGTGCTCTGCCTTCACGAATGTTTCATCTGGAGGTCATATTTCTTGATTGTGGTGATATTTCAATCAGGGACTTATTTCAAATGTAATAAAGAGCAGCAGATGGCTTGTTCTGTGAAGAACCGGTTAGAAATGACATTTTTAATATCCATGTTTTGAAATTATGCCTAATATTACTCCTCACTAGAAAATTCAGTGATAAGCTATTGTAAGAACATCTCCCGTTATTAAAGATAATATGGTTACATGTTTTAGAAAGAAGGGTGAGGATTAATTTTTTTGCAGATAATCCTTGTGACAAAGTAGTACAGAAATGTAATTAAAAGGTCTGTGGCAAGAATCTAGTTTCCTGCTTATTCACATCAATAAAGTTGTTTTACTGTTGTTTTAATAACAATAGTAAAAAATAACATTTTAAATGAATGGTTGTTTAGGCTTGTGACTAAGAATGTTGTATAGGCACGCCATGTTTTTTTTTTTTCCCCAATGTTTTCTTGCTTTAAATTCTTACCTTAACCATATGCTGGAAAAGTCTCTTTCCTTCTCCCCTTCTTTCATCTTATTTTAATGGTGTTTTTTTATGCATGGTATTATAAAGTACGAGGAATTTAACTCCACTCATCAGTATTCGACAATCTGTATGGTGACCATTTTCTGAAGCCATTGACCAATGAGACTACAGAAATGGTGCAATCTGGTTTTTCAACACATGCTAACCACACAAATATCTCACTAAAAAATGGCTTAGTTTATCTCTTCTTTGCCTAATCCTTGAATTAACATTTCAGTGCCTTCTAAAAACTGCATGCTGATTAACCAAATGCCTTTTATGAATTAGCCCTATTATGTATTGTAGAATTTTTTTTCTCTCTCTTTTGGTTTTTTATCCTCAGTGCTGAAATTTTGTTTTCATTTATTTTAAAACCTGTCCAATATGACGTTCACTTTTCCAGAAGTCATTCACTTCTGTAATAAAAAATAGTCATAGTGTTGCAGGTTACTGAACAATTTTGTTTCAGTGGCTTGTCATGCTGTTAATTTGTTTCCTAAAATTTCTTAGACAACCTTGGAGCTAACCTTTGACTTCTCTGTATTCAGTTGTGCTACCACTGAGCATTATACAAATAGTAATGCAAGCAAGGCTGAGGAAAGTATTATCAAAGGAATCAGCTTCATACTGTCCATATTGTCTGACACAAAAAGCCTGTGCTTTCACAAAGGATGTGAACCAATAGGACAGGATTGCTACAATCTGCCTCACAAATTTTAATGCTACAAGTGGCAACAGAAGTGGAGCTCAGATGGAGGGACAGAGTCATGATACATGAATATTTCTCCTCAGGAGTAAGAAAGAAGAACTTGAGAGACGAAATACTGAAAGAAAAAAAAAAAGTTACTTATTAGCTACTGAATACATTGAAAACCATAACAGTTGCCAAGTTATATATTTTAAGTTAAAGAACTTCTACAGAACTTCCACTTTGGATTTCCTTGCTGGTATCTTTGTTTTGTTTTCCCTCATGCGAATCCTCATCCCTCCTGTTTCTAATACCCATTGCCTTGCCTTTTTTTTTTTTTTTTTTTTTTTTAATTACAAGCTTTTAAAACACCTTTTTAATGAGTCTTTCAGTAGTCTTTTCATTCTCATGCCTTTGTATAAGAATCCTCACATAAATCTCATCAATTAATTCAATAAATTAACTATATTTATTCTATTATCTGTTAACTTTAAATATCTTCTTTTCTGAATGGTACCTTTATCATATCCAAATCTTAATTTTTCTAATTCTATGAAAGGGACAATAAGATACTTTTATTCAGGTAATTATTACTTGGAAGTAAGCATGGAAGTCAGTGATTCAACATCCAGATGAAGATCAGTGATGAACTGTGTCCTTCAGGTGTTTGTTCTGGGACTGATGTTCTTTATCAGTGAAATCAACAGTGGGATCTAGTACATGCTCAGCAACTTTGCAGATGACACCAAGCGGTGTGGTGCAGTTGACATGATTTGCGGAATCAAACTCTATAACCCAGAGTTATGTTATAAAGCAGGCACGTTTATTCAAAGAGATGCGTATCATTGGGTGCATGGAGGATAGTTCCTCCTAACACGCGCACCAACAAGCAAGAGTGGTACAAATTATGCATATTCAAAACATGTCCTGGGATTTAGTTACATATTCATTAATTTTCCGGAAACTCATCTGTATGCTGCTCCTCCCCTTGACGCATGCATGGTTCATAATGGGGGTCTTCCTCTGGTGGTTGTGGGGATGAAGTTAGTAGTCTTCCTCTCTTTGAGTCTTTACCTTTAGCCTAGCTTTGTGTTCAACTTTCAGAAGTAAACTGGTTGTGCTGACAATGCCTCAGCACTTCCTCCTGATGTTTACATTCTTCCCATTCAGTTTACTACAGCACTCTATCCCTTATCCTGTTTTTCCATCGCAGCACCTTTTCCCTTATCCTGTTTGCTTAGCTTGCACCCTAATACAATAGCTAATCAATAACCTGTCATTCCTTAATTCAGATAAGCCCAAGGGATGGGGCGGGATGCCATCCAAAGAGACCTAGACAGGCTCAGACACTGGGCCCAGGTCAATTTCCTAAGGTTTGGCAAAGCCACATGCAAGGTCTGGCACCTGGGTGAAGGCAACCCCCACTATCGAGATAAGATGTGAGACAAAAGGATTGAGCACAACTCTGCTGAAAAAGATTTGGAGGTACTTGTGGATGGCAAGCTGGACTTGAGCCAGCAATGTGTCCTCATAGCCCAGAAAGCCAACCATGCCCTGGGCTGCATCAAAAGAAGTGTAGTCAGAAGCATGAGGGAGCTGATCCTGCCCTTCTGCTCTGCACTGGTAAGATCTCACCTGGAGTACTGCATCCAGATGTGGAGTCCCCAGTACAGGAAAAATGTGAATCTTTTGGAACATGTCCAGAGGAGGGCAACAAAAATGATCCTAGGGATGAAACAAGCACAGGCTGAGAGAGCTGGGGCTGTTCAAACTGGAGAAGAGAAGGTTTTCAGGAGACGTGATAGCAATCTTTCAGTATCTAAAGAGGGAAAGAAGAGGATAGATTCTTTATCAGAGTCTGTTGTGGGAGGACAAGGGGAAATGATTTGAAAAGATTTAAATTGTATATAAAGAAAAAGTTGTTTTACAGTAAGGGTAGTGAAGCTAAGGAACAGGTTGCCCAGAGAGGTGGTGAATGCCCCATCCCTGGAGACATTCACAGCCAGGCTGGACCAGGCTCTGACCATCCTGACTGAGCTGTGGGTGTTCGTGTTCATTGCAGGAGAGTTGGACCAAATCTTTAAGTGTCCTCTCAAACTCTAACATTTCTATGATTCTATTTATTCCAGTGCTTGGATGTTTACACATTTTCAAGATGGGATTTGCTTTTGATGCATCCTGAAAAGTAGTGTCATAACCTGACAATTCAATTTGTAAATACACCTTACTGTATATCTGTAAACGAATAGTTGCTTTGATTTATTGTTTTATATATATCAGTGTTGCTGTCACNTTAATGGCTTTTCTGCTAAAGCTTTGCAAATTAAGCAGTCTTATATTTAGCTATATATTCTTCAGGGCAGGTCTCAATCCCTTTTCTGAACAAGGCAAATTCATAATGCTGTAATTAAGTCAATGACCACTCACATATAAATGAGTTTAGCATAGCAGTCATTGATTAAAAATTAATTAGTATTTGCTAATGCTTTACCATTCAATTTAAATGAACATTGTGTTTTATTTAAACCTTTCTGAATAAGCTTTGAGTTTCAATACTTGTGGTACTCTTCCTCATCATCAAGTCTTCACAGTCATGAGGCTTGTGTAGCACAAGTAGTACAGAATGTACTAAATTATAGAATTAAGTGACAGTATGTACTGTACTGCAGATAAATGATCAAGCCAGTATAAAAGGTAAACAAGAAGTAACTTCCCATTCTAACCACAAAAGTTTTCTGCTTTGTTTTATTATTGTGGGTTTGTGTGTGTGTGTGTGTGTGTTATTTGTGCATTTATTTATTTGTAACCCCCACAACAATTATTCAAAAAACAATTCAATTTTGTTGCAGTTTTCATGGAATAAGAAAATTAATAATCCTCCAAAATTAATGGAAACCAGGCCTGTCCATTTTGACTTCTTAGAAAAATCAACTATATTTTTTTAAGTTGTGCTGTATTTTTTGGTTGGCTGGTTGGTTTTCAGTGTGATATATTGACATTATGTAAACAAGCCAACTTGTTTACACTCCATAAACATTACAAATATTTGCCAGGTTACTATGTTAGTGTTTCAGTTGGCCCATTTATTTGCAGCAGAATCACATGAAGTGTACCACCAGACAGCAACTCATTTCATTCCAAAATATTTTTAATTGGTAAAGACAGATTTTGTAGGATTATAATTAGGAAGTTCCTTGGGAAAAAACAATGCAACCAAAAGAAAAGAAAAGAAAATATAAAAATTAGGGAAAAACTATACAGATGAAAGATGTTTTAAAACAGACATTCACGGTCTCAATTATAAAGACAGCGTGTGATAAAATCCAAACCATTTCCAGACAGGAAGCAGTTTTCAGTTCTTTTTTTTTTTTCTTTAGAGGGAACATAAAGGAAAACAAAATAAACAAACTGAGTGTCCTGTGTCAACACAGCCACTAATGGTTGTAATTCCTACAGATTCTTTGAGGAAACAACATTTCAACGGCATTTTTTTCGCTTTCTAACCAATGTGCAATGACCACTTCTAGCTGAAAACAGCTGATATATCATCATCTGTGCTTTCGTGCTGTATGGATTTTCTTATCAGTTGGCATCTTGATCTGCAAAGTAACATAAAGTAATTTGCTGAGTGTCTAATGGAAGAGATAAAATAATCTACTGTGGTAGACGTGACACCAGTGTACAATTCTGACTTTCGTGTTTTTCTGTATATTTTGAGGGTACTAAGGGAATCACTTTTGTATTGTTTCCCAATAGAGCTCTTACATGCTTATTCAGTATGATCTGTCCAGAAGGTAAAAGCCCCTCATTAGTCAAACTTGTTCCTATTACTTTGTTGATATGAATAGGTTTGGAGACCTCTAGATTAATTAGCCTATCAGTCTTTCAGGCTGCAATGCCTATCGGACATCTGGCATCAGAATGTATGAAGGATACACAATTTTATGAAAATATTAAACTCTGACTACTTAGCCTATTTATTGTGTGCATTGTAATGTATGTTTTCCTGCCTTAGTGAGATGCTTCCCAATATTTTACTGTTTAGTGTCTTCTTGTCTATCTTGATGGTGTCAGTCTTCCTTGCACCGTTATAATACACAGCTATTATTTTTCTTTATTAATCTCTTTGTGTCATAGGTTTATACTTAACACATAGGTATACATATCCTTTAGCAAGACTCTAAGTTGCTTAATGTAATACAAAATGTGTTAAAAGTGTTAGTTCTGTGACAAAATCCTGCTAATGAATCCGTTATGTATTTGATGTTATTTAAATGTGCACTGGATGTGCTTACACATGAAAAAAAAAAAAAAAAAAAAAAAAAAAAGAGTAACTAAATATTTTCCTAGCATCAGAGAAAGCGGGTAGTGTTTCACCGTGAGTGAAATATTGTAAGACTTTTAACCATCAGTTTCTCTAAGCACTGTCTGTAAATTATTGAAACAGTAAAAAATAGAATAAATATTGCTCAATAGTCAGGTCCCTTGTACCAGGGAATTCATCATTTCAACTCAGCATTAATGTAATTACTTTTTTTTCTCACACATTCCTAGACATCAATCTTTTTTTTGAAATTAGAATTAATTCCTACAAGTTTACTTCTTGTCTATTTGTTGGCACTGACCATTATATCGGATGGAAACATCTTCAGTTAGGTTAAAGAGCTACAAAGATTAGAATTATTCAAACTATGCATTGATTTATTTATTCAAACATACCTTTTTAAAATGGAATGTTAATTGTTAATGTTAATTAACATTTAATTCATTGTTAATGCTAATTGACATTTCTGGAATGTTAATAGCAATTCACATTTTAGATTTGCTTTTTTTTTTTCTGCCTTTTTTTTTTTTAAGGAAACACATCACCTACTATTGATTAACTTGATTGTTGTGATTCCTAGAAATACAAAACCCCACTTATTCTGGTAAGTTCTTGATACTTCACAGCACTTCAGTGTCACAGAGCAGCTATAAAGATGGCTGACCAGCTAATCAGGCTGCTTTTGAAGCACTAAGGATAATGAAGGCTGTTGGCCCACTCTCCTTTATGCATGGTATTTGAGTGGATGTCTTAAAAATAATCTGTTGTCCTCATTGGTATCCTCATTGAATATGGTACTTCAAGCTAAACTCTGAGTGTTCTTAGCAAAACATTGCAAAACTATACGTCTCTGACAATTTGTATGTAGGCATATGTTTATAGTAGTCCTGAAGCATATCTAATGCTTTCTTTGCTGTTATACATTTTTCTCTTTAACGGTGACATTTGACCAAATAGCTTAGGTAACTCCTATTTGATAATCTGTAGATAAACTGTTGCTGACAGTTTTTTCCACCTGTCTAAAAACAATACTTTATTCTGCTTCCTGAACTGCCATCTGGTTTGTTAAACAGCTAGTCTTGTTAAAAAAAAAAAAAATGTTTTAGACATTTTCTCATACAATTCTATTTTGCAATAGTTTTATGTCTGTATTTGTTCAATACTGAATAGTTTGCACCATTTGGAATACTTACAGAACTTTGTAACTTGGCTGGTACACAATTCTCCTAATAATAACACAAAGCCTAGTTTATAACACTGTATACAAATATAACTACTTCACAGATTAAGTTAATTTTGCAAAGCTGAAAATCACCTATACACTCTACTTACAGGACCCAAATTTTATATCCATGTCTTTGAGATATAACAAGAAAAATATAGAATTCTCATCCAACAAATTAGGAACTCAATCACTCAGAGTAGGCAGAGTTGAAGTGTCAAAACTGCACTTCAAAAATGCTGTAAAACTTAATTCATTTCTCTAAAGGAAATGGTCCCTGAGGGTTGGTGGAAGACATGGGCTAACAGAAAACATTCATTTTCCACACTGTATCAGTTAATATCATTAGAGGAAAATAAATCATGCTAGATCCAAAGCCATTGGACTTCCGTAAGTCCAGTCAGCAGCAAGGCTGAGGTTATGTTCCCAGCAGACACACAAAGAGCATATATTCACTACATACATACATATATTTAAATATACACGAGTGTACATATATATGTTGCTGCACTCCAATTGTTGTGCTCAGGTCCTCATGTGCAAGCAGAATAGAGAATTAGAAAGGAATTTAATGTAAGGCACTCTATTTATTCAGGGCATGGCCAGGAAAGCATGTTGACCAGCCAGCTATCCACACAAGTCTGGCTCTTTTTAACCTTTTATTCTTTATCCATCTATTATCTTATCTATTTTCCTAATCTTGTTTCCCCTCGTATCACCTAAATACCTTTCTCGTCTCATCTTTGTTTTGTCTACTAAAAATCCATTAATAAATCCTCTTCAATCCTGAACTGCTTTTCCCATGCATTCTACAGTGTGTTCCACCTCAAGGCACCAACTCCCTTAGTCCAGAAAATTGATCTAGAGAGATTCTTCCCATGTTTTATAGGGGTGGGTTTTGTGCTTGGACACTGGGGCTGATGTTTTTGCTGAGACAGTCCTGGTAGTGACCTAGACAAGGTGGTCATTCTTGAAAAGTTCTTAATTTGGATTCCCACCTTCCACTGCATATCCTTGGTTTCCCATAGGCTTATGCGGATGGAATTCTTTCGGACTGATGACCCTTGGCTTAGAAAAAACCAGCCAGGGTATTATTTGGCTGCCCCTATAGCTATTGTCTTTCTAGGCTTCTTTGTTTGTGTGTAGCTTAGCTTTATCACATATCCCAACAGTATTGTGTTTGCTTTGTTTAGTGGCTAAATTATAATCTTTCTGATGTGTGACAGGAAATGTATATATGACATCTTTTATGTATCTCCTATCAATTTCACTCAAAAAAAAAAAAAAAAAGCCTACTTTAACTTTATTGTGGGCTTTCTAAATGAAGTTTGGTGTGACTCTGTAATTTAAAAATGCCTTGAGAAAGATTTCCTTCCAAACTCTACACTGTCATGTTCGTTCTTGTTTCTGTCAGCCATGGGTTGAGTAGAACAGAAAGCAGAAAAACACAATATTGACATACTGATTGAAAAAAAATAAACTCATGGAATCTAATGTTTGAGATGAGTTTTCTTTTCTGAACACTTACATGATTGAATCAGTTTACTAACTGGTTTTAAAGTCTACTTTTGTTTTTGACTCACAGACATACACTTGATTCATATGCCATCCATGGTTTACTCTCATACACAAGCACACTCATGTTGTGCACCACTGAGATGGTCTAATACTATATCTCATTACTTGTGTTTCACAAAAATATATTTGTTTGCTGCAGGTAGAAAATCCATCTATTTATTTGTTCCAGTGTGACCTGGGCTCGGTAGGCTTTGAATACTCGTGAACTAAGCAGAAAGAGAAGAGGTTGAAAATTTGTCTGCAGCTGACCCTGATTTGCCTAGGCAGATAGTAGCTACCTTCAAAAAGTAGGAATATACTTTTATTAGTCTTTAACATTAGATTAGCATGTTTGCTGCCCCCACAATCGTGTCAAAATATCTGTCAGGAGATTTCACACTAATGCCAATTAATATATTTCAGTAGGAAAAATCTAGAGATTGCATTCTGACATTTCTTACAAGACTCTTCCTTTTCTTCTCCTTTTAAGGAAACGTAGAAACATTTAGATTTAAAATATCTAAGGAAAAAAAAAAAAAAACATTCCTTTAAATCTTGAGCTTTAAAAAAAGAAAAAAAAATCATTTTTGCAAAGTCATAACATACTTACAAATTATTAAATCTAAAGCATGCTTCATCCATTAACAGAATCTCAGTTTTCATAGTTCATCTATAGAACATCCCAAAAACATGCTCTTAAGTCAGTGGATCATAACACACTTGATTACAAATATCAAAGCTTATCTGAGAATGCAACATCCTTTCAATTTGGAAACGCATTATTACAATGACAGGATTGAGGCACATTATGAAGATAGAGGAATCTCAAAGTAGACACGTTTATCAAGAAAGACAAAATAATTGCAAACTGAACACCATTTTCACAAATTAATGGCTTTTCTGCTAAAGCTTTGCAAATTAAGCAGTCTTATATTTAGCTATATATTCTTCAGGGCAGGTCTCAATTCCTTTTCTGAACAAGGCAAATTTATAATGCTGTAATTAAGTCAATGACCACTCACATATAAATGAGTTTAGCATAGCAGTCATTGATTAAAAATTAATTAGTATTTGCTAATGCTTTACCATTCAATTTAAATGAACATTGTGTTTTATTTAAACCTTTCTGAATAAGCTTTGAGTTTCAATACTTGTGGTACTCTTCCTCATCATCAAGTCTTCACAGTCATGAGGCTTGTGTAGCACAAGTAGTACAGAATGTACTAAATTATAGAATTAAGTGACAGTATGTACTGTACTGCAGATAAATGATCAAGCCAGTATAAAAGGTAAACAAGAAGTAACTTCCCATTCTAACCACAAAAGTTTTCTGCTTTGTTTTATTATTGTGGGTTTGTGTGTGTGTGTGTGTGTGTTATTTGTGCATTTATTTATTTGTAACCCCCACAACAATTATTCAAAAAACAATTCAATTTTGTTGCAGTTTTCATGGAATAAGAAAATTAATAATCCTCCAAAATTAATGGAAACCAGGCCTGTCCATTTTGACTTCTTAGAAAAATCAACTATATTTTTTTAAGTTGTGCTGTATTTTTTGGTTGGCTGGTTGGTTTTCAGTGTGATATATTGACATTATGTAAACAAGCCAACTTGTTNTAGCATAGCAGTCATTGATTAAAAATTAATTAGTATTTGCTAATGCTTTACCATTCAATTTAAATGAACATTGTGTTTTATTTAAACCTTTCTGAATAAGCTTTGAGTTTCAATACTTGTGGTACTCTTCCTCATCATCAAGTCTTCACAGTCATGAGGCTTGTGTAGCACAAGTAGTACAGAATGTACTAAATTATAGAATTAAGTGACAGTATGTACTGTACTGCAGATAAATGATCAAGCCAGTATAAAAGGTAAACAAGAAGTAACTTCCCATTCTAACCACAAAAGTTTTCTGCTTTGTTTTATTATTGTGGGTTTGTGTGTGTGTGTGTGTGTGTTATTTGTGCATTTATTTATTTGTAACCCCCACAACAATTATTCAAAAAACAATTCAATTTTGTTGCAGTTTTCATGGAATAAGAAAATTAATAATCCTCCAAAATTAATGGAAACCAGGCCTGTCCATTTTGACTTCTTAGAAAAATCAACTATATTTTTTTAAGTTGTGCTGTATTTTTTGGTTGGCTGGTTGGTTTTCAGTGTGATATATTGACATTATGTAAACAAGCCAACTTGTTTACACTCCATAAACATTACAAATATTTGCCAGGTTACTATGTTAGTGTTTCAGTTGGCCCATTTATTTGCAGCAGAATCACATGAAGTGTACCACCAGACAGCAACTCATTTCATTCCAAAATATTTTTAATTGGTAAAGACAGATTTTGTAGGATTATAATTAGGAAGTTCCTTGGGAAAAAACAATGCAACCAAAAGAAAAGAAAAGAAAATATAAAAATTAGGGAAAAACTATACAGATGAAAGATGTTTTAAAACAGACATTCACGGTCTCAATTATAAAGACAGCGTGTGATAAAATCCAAACCATTTCCAGACAGGAAGCAGTTTTCAGTTCTTTTTTTTTTTTCTTTAGAGGGAACATAAAGGAAAACAAAATAAACAAACTGAGTGTCTTGTGTCAACACAGCCACTAATGGTTGTAATTCCTACAGATTCTTTGAGGAAACAACATTTCAACGGCATTTTTTTCGCTTTCTAACCAATGTGCAATGACCACTTCTAGCTGAAAACAGCTGATATATCATCATCTGTGCTTTCGTGCTGTATGGATTTTCTTATCAGTTGGCATCTTGATCTGCAAAGTAACATAAAGTAATTTGCTGAGTGTCTAATGGAAGAGATAAAATAATCTACTGTGGTAGACTTGACACCAGTGTACAATTCTGACTTTCGTGTTTTTCTGTATATTTTGAGGGTACTAAGGGAATCACTTTTGTATTGTTTCCCAATAGAGCTCTTACATGCTTATTCAGTATGATCTGTCCAGAAGGTAAAAGCCCCTCATTAGTCAAACTTGTTTCTATTACTTTGTTGATATGAATAGGTTTGGAGACCTCTAGATTAATTAGCCTATCAGTCTTTCAGGCTGCAATGCCTATCGGACATCTGGCATCAGAATGTATGAAGGATACACAATTTTATGAAAATATTAAACTCTGACTACTTAGCCTATTTATTGTGTGCATTGTAATGTATGTTTTCCTGCCTTAGTGAGATGCTTCCCAATATTTTACTGTTTAGTGTCTTCTTGTCTATCTTGATGGTGTCAGTCTTCCTTGCACCGTTATAATACACAGCTATTATTTTTCTTTATTAATCTCTTTGTGTCATAGGTTTATACTTAACACATAGGTATACATATCCTTTAGCAAGACTCTAAGTTGCTTAATGTAATACAAAATGTGTTAAAAGTGTTAGTTCTGTGACAAAATCCTGCTAATGAATCCGTTATGTATTTGATGTTATTTAAATGTGCACTGGATGTGCTTACACATGAAAAAAAAAAAAAAAAAAAAAAAAAAAAGAGTAACTAAATATTTTCCTAGCATCAGAGAAAGCGGGTAGTGTTTCACCGTGAGTGAAATATTGTAAGACTTTTAACCATCAGTTTCTCTAAGCACTGTCTGTAAATTATTGAAACAGTAAAAAATAGAATAAATATTGCTCAATAGTCAGGTCCCTTGTACCAGGGAATTCATCATTTCAACTCAGCATTAATGTAATTACTTTTTTTTCTCACACATTCCTAGACATCAATCTTTTTTTTGAAATTAGAATTAATTCCTACAAGTTTACTTCTTGTCTATTTGTTGGCACTGACCATTATATCGGATGGAAACATCTTCAGTTAGGTTAAAGAGCTACAAAGATTAGAATTATTCAAACTATGTATTGATTTATTTATTCAAACATACCTTTTTAAAATGGAATGTTAATTGTTAATGTTAATTAACATTTAATTCATTGTTAATGCTAATTGACATTTCTGGAATGTTAATAGCAATTCACATTTTAGATTTGCTTTTTTTTTTTCTGCCTTTTTTTTTTTTAAGGAAACACATCACCTACTATTGATTAACTTGATTGTTGTGATTCCTAGAAATACAAAACCCCACTTATTCTGGTAAGTTCTTGATACTTCACAGCACTTCAGTGTCACAGAGCAGCTATAAAGATGGCTGACCAGCTAATCAGGCTGCTTTTGAAGCACTAAGGATAATGAAGGCTGTTGGCCCACTCTCCTTTATGCATGGTATTTGAGTGGATGTCTTAAAAATAATCTGTTGTCCTCATTGGTATCCTCATTGAATATGGTACTTCAAGCTAAACTCTGAGTGTTCTTAGCAAAACATTGCAAAACTATACGTCTCTGACAATTTGTATGTAGGCATATGTTTATAGTAGTCCTGAAGCATATCTAATGCTTTCTTTGCTGTTATACATTTTTCTCTTTAACGGTGACATTTGACCAAATAGCTTAGGTAACTCCTATTTGATAATCTGTAGATAAACTGTTGCTGACAGTTTTTTCCACCTGTCTAAAAACAATACTTTATTCTGCTTCCTGAACTGCCATCTGGTTTGTTAAACAGCTAGTCTTGTTAAAAAAAAAAAAAAATGTTTTAGACATTTTCTCATACAATTCTATTTTGCAATAGTTTTATGTCTGTATTTGTTCAATACTGAATAGTTTGCACCATTTGGAATACTTACAGAACTTTGTAACTTGGCTGGTACACAATTCTCCTAATAATAACACAAAGCCTAGTTTATAACACTGTATACAAATATAACTACTTCACAGATTAAGTTAATTTTGCAAAGCTGAAAATCACCTATACACTCTACTTACAGGACCCAAATTTTATATCCATGTCTTTGAGATATAACAAGAAAAATATAGAATTCTCATCCAACAAATTAGGAACTCAATCACTCAGAGTAGGCAGAGTTGAAGTGTCAAAACTGCACTTCAAAAATGCTGTAAAACTTAATTCATTTCTCTAAAGGAAATGGTCCCTGAGGGTTGGTGGAAGACATGTGCCCTTCTAGAATAATGATCGTGATCTGGAGATCACGATATTTGCTTGGGGGGCATCTAGAATACCTGAAGACACTGAGGGTGCCTGGGCAATTGACTCAAATTCTCATTCTCCTCTAGACATCACCTTTCAGTATATTCATTGAAGTTTTCTCACATGTTTTATTCATCTTCTATTAACACTCCTCTCTTCTGAGGAGGAAAGTAAACTAAAATTTTCTTCTGAAGTATGCTTGTCCATTCATTTCTCTTAATTCACTGCCTAAAAGAATAAAATCTTAAATTTACACTTAATCAAATACACCAAGCACTATCAACTGTGAGAGTGGCTGGGATTTTCAAAGGAGTTACAAAGTATGAAGTGCCCTAATCCAATTGGTGTTTAATGGGTGTTAAGCATCAAAAAAATCTCTCCTGAAACAGGATCTAAACAATCTTGTTTGAGTCTATTATGTGTTTGAAGTCAATGAGTTGCTATTAGCGTTTCATCTTCTTCAATTAAATTTCTGCTATGATCAAAAGTGATGATTCCCTCTAACTTTTGCTGTCAAGTAAATATTGTCATCAACTGCACCATGGGAACAATACCAAAATAAGATTTCACCAATATTTATGATCACTTAAAAAATCGACTTTTTCAATTACAGTTCTGCTCTTCTTTCACCCATGAGCAGTGTGTTTCTAAATTTATGTAAGTACATTAAATGTAGCAAGTGGAAATACACGTTTTTATGAAGATGGAGGTTAGAAATAATCTGTGTTTGTAATACTACATATTTGGAGAGGAAAGCTTACAATGGATTTTTTTTTTCCTTAAACTTATTATCAGCTGATGATGAAAATGCGCCCCATAGTTAGAAAAGGGAAAGAGACTTCGTGACTTCACAGAAACTGGGATAAGGGTAAATAGAAATTGTTTACATAGAGAGTGTGAACTGCTTAGAAATAGTTTATGTAGAGAGTGTGAGAAGAAAGGAGAACCGCAGACACTAAGTCTGGGATTATGAGGGTATGAATGCCATAAAGGCAAGTGTTTAAAAACAACTCGAGGCCATCTGGCAGTGAGGTGATTAGATGTCTACAAGGCAGGCTGGAACTGGCTTGGGGGCTACCTCTCCCCTTCGGGGTCATGAATTGTACAGAGTAACAGTGAGGAAGATGATGAGCCTTCATCCCACAACCACCAGGAGACCACCCTCACAACTCACTACGCACTTGCCGGGGGGGGGAGGGACTTCATGCTAATGGGCTATCGGGAATGTAATGAATATGCACCGAATTCTTGTAAATTTTGATTATGTATTAGATCAGCCTATATCTGTTGCACACTTTTGCCTGACCGTGTGCATGCTTGGTGGAAATATCCCCCGTGCACCGTGGCGTATGCACATCGCTAATAAACACATACCTGCTCTATATCCTTACAGACTATAGAGTTTGATTTCTGTGTGTCAATGACTTAAAGTGATACATGACCAATTGCTGCTTCTGGATTTCTTTCAGTTTGTTCCATCTATGTGCCACAACTTATGTCAACTGTAACCAATTTCTACTTTACTTTTTTAAGTGTCCAGAAGAAAATTTACTTAATGAGTACAGATTATACTAGTGAAAGCAAAATAAACAAACCTATGATACTTAGGTAAAATGTACTGAAAATAAAAACAGCATGTACAATATGAATTTGAATGAATTACACTCTAACTTCATCAGAAAAGTAAGTCCTATGCACAACGAACCAATGACATACAAATGGAAGGTGAATGTAATTATCCTTCATATTTAATTAAAAATAATAGCAATTAAAAAATCTTCGTGAGTATCAATATAATTATTCAAGGGAATAAACTTTCCTCTATTTACAAAAGCCATAGCTACAAATGATAATCCTTTTAAATCAATAAATTTAATGACTCAAATTTTAATCAGTGCTAGTTAGAGGTGCCTTGAAAGGACTATCAGCAAGTTAGTTTCCAATACTCTATGAAGGCCCTTAATGATTCAGGTTGGATGCTGGAGAAAGCTTTCTCATTCTTGCAGATTTCATGGTTGTGTATCTGTGTCTCAGTTCAATCAGTGTAGCTTAAATGACTAAGCAGAAGCTTAGTTTGGATTTTAGCCTTTGTAATCTGCTTTTGATAATACATGGAATCAAATGAAGAAAGCAGTAGATAGGTATGGTGCACTGGTGCCTTTTGTTAGGTTACTAAATGAACTGTGCTCCACTTCCACCCGCAAGAACTGCAAAAGTACTTGTTCTGGTGGCAATTTGTAATTAGGAAAGAAAAAAATTGATTATTTTGAATCGGTTCTGAACTGTGGAATTGAAGACCCGAGAGAATGGCACAGTGCTGCATCAGGGGAGGGTCAGGTTGAGTGATAGGAAAATGTTCTTCACTGAAAGGGTGGTCAAGTGCTGGACCAGGCTCCCTAAGGCACTGGTCATGGTCCCAAACTGCTGGAGTTCAAGAAGCATTTGGATAACGCTCTCATATGGTCTGTTTTTTGGGTGGTCGTGTACAGCCAAGAGTTGGACACGATGACTGTAGTGGGTCACTTCCAACTCTGGATATTCTATGATTCCATGATAAAGACAAGGACTGACCTTAATAGCAGTCAGATGAGTAAACTGTAAAACAGCACATAGATATGCACAGGTAACAAGGCAGAATATAGAACAGCTCCTGAAAATTCAGAAATAACTAACACCAGTGGATTGTAATGAATATGTAATATATATTTTTTTTCACATACATTGAGATTACTTAATAAAGAAAACAAAGAAAATATATGTACTATTATTATAAAATTACGTAGAAAATCACATTTCACCACCTCAGTGGTTCATAATATTTAATATTTTATTAATGAAATATATTTCATTAATTGACGGTTTACGGGCTGGTTCGGCCCGGTTCCGTGACTAGCGGGGTGGAGGGATTTCACAAAATCCGCGCCTCCAGAAAAGGGGGCCCCAAAATAATTAAAAACAGTGGCATGATCTGAGGAGAAACAAACTAATTTACTAAATATGGTATAGGAATGCAAGATAACACACTATAATACAATATAATTAGAATTGAAGCTAATAAATCAAATATAATGAGAGAGAAAGAGATTGTCCGAAAGCTGGGTAGGCCTCACCATAACGCTGAGGTGAGATGTGGAGTCTGGTTGAGCAGCAGGGAGAGAGTCTGATGAAGAAGAGCCCGGTCAGATGACCAACCAAGGCCTTATATCTGTTCCCTCTGAGCAGAAATGATAACAGCACAGCGAAGAGTCTTCTGGGGAACGTAGTTCTTCTTTTCTTCAGGGATAAGTACCCAGAACACTTTAACTCCCAGTTCACTACATGATGTTATGACGTGGAATACTGATAACCAAAAATCATAAAACCATGACAAACCGTAAAATACATATAGCCATATTTTAATTTGTAAGTTAATGCAGTACATCCTAAAATACTTTTAAAAAAGCCATTATCTATTGTGTAGTGCATGAGAAGTCCATACATGCTATGATCTCCATTGCATACTCTGTCAAGTAGTAATATATTTCACGTCAAAAACCAATTCTAAATGTCTCCTCGTGCTGCAGTATATTCTGATCACTAAAGTAAAAATGATGTCAAAGACCCATTTAAAAACATTTCAGTAATCTGTTCTGACTTTTGAGCCTTTGTGATTTAGCAGCAATTTTGGGGATATATCAGCCCATAGCACAGTTCAGTACTTCACAAAGCACTGTAGCTGTCAAGGAGCATTTATCTTTTTTTAGTATTATTTTTATTTTTATGAAGCCTGGTTTAAAACTAGCTGCAGTGATTTCTTGTCCAGTACTGAAGATACAAATAAATAAATAAATAAATAAAAATAAAAAAGAATTGTGACTTTCCAGTGGGAACGTCTAGTTAGGTGAGAGTGACTTAAACTGTAGTCTATTGCGAACTTCTTTCTTCCAAGTGAAATAGTAAAAGTGGTTTGCCAACTGTTTTTTATTTTGGCTAATAAGATTGGACAAGAGCTTTACCAGTGAGCTTAAGGCAAAAAACTGACAGTGTGATTGATCTCATGCAAACAGGTCTCTGCATACACATTTCTAAGAAACTTCCTTGATGATGACAAATCTCTTTATTTTTAGAAAACTCATGAAATGAAGAGCAAATACAGACTAGATATTTAGATTCACAAGCCTTTATTTTTAAAAGAAGCCTCATGTACTTGTCAGTTTCGGAAGAAATATTAATTTGAAATGGTAGATCAAAAGATGTTTGGGGAAACTCGCTGAATATTGATCTGGAAATTCCATGTTTTTGTATTCTTGAATGCAAAAATGAAATAGTTTCAATTGAAAACTCAGACTGTTTTGGTTTAAAAAAATCTATTTTTCAAAGAAAGAAAGAGATGGAGGAACAGCCAGTTTGATAAAAAGCTCTGTTTAAGAATGGATGTAGTAAATATACCAGGCCTAGGAAATACTCTTTCTTATTAATTTTCTTTTTGAGATATACAAGTTTTAAATGGCTACTGGAATATATATATATTTGTAATAAAGGTGATTAGGTTTAGTTTTGTTTTCAAAGCTACTTAGTGCATGAATGCTTAATAAGGATTGCCTATGATTGCTAATCATAGTAACTATCTGGACAGCAGTATTTGTCATGAATCTTTATTTCTCAGTCACACTTCTACCCACTGATTCATCACTGCCATGATCAGTACCAAATGTCTCAGTGCTGGAACTCCTACACAGCTACATGATAGATAGTCTCTCTCTCCATTCAAAAATTGGGAGAAATAAAAAGCAAGCAAAACATAGCTCTGAACCAGTGGTCATTGTAGTGTCTAGGATATTTCTTCTATTTTCTTCTGTATTTCTTCTAATTACTTACAATTTCTGCAGTGGGTATGCAAATAAAATTCATCAGGTCATTTTGCAACTGAACAGTTTTATCTGTTGAAAAGATATCAGCGCTATCGTGTATGATGGGATGTTATCTTCATGATAAATCTGTTACAATAAGATTTCATTTATTATACTTCATGAACCATTTCAATGAGTCTAAAGTGCATTCATGTACCTTCCTCAGAGCTGAATTTAATAACCTCAAGTCTCCTTAGTTAGCTACACATGCAGGTTCTTTAGAAAGAAAATAAGTTTGTAAGATAAGGTTTCTGTTTTTATTGTTTATATATAAGCTTCTTCCTCTTAAATAGGACTGTCATGTAGATTTCTTCATTTCATTTCATTAACATTTATTTTGTCATATCATTAAAAAAAAATTGTCAATCCAGGCCAATTACACAACATTTTGTTTTTACTAGTCTTTGTAAAAGTTAACTTTTAATTCAGTACATGCTCTCTGTTTTATTATCCTTTTTTTTTTTTTTTTTAAGGAGCAGTGTCAAAATGTAGACCATACTGCCTCATGACAATACGATTCATGCGTGTGTCTCTTATGAAAGTTAGTCGATTACTTCACGGTCATTATGGCCAAGGCAGCCACTGATCGCCACTTCATATACAAGACCTTCTTTGTTTACAAAGAATAATCTAGGAGAGTTTATAGTTGTCTCCCTTAGTACGTGTACCAGGAAATTATCATCAAGGTATTCTAGGAATCTCCTGGATCTAATGTTTTAGATCAAATATCTTCGTCTGTAATGCAACTTCATTATTTTTTTTAACATATTTCAGAAGGCAACTTGTTAGATATTTAAATTAAAATAATATTAATGAGATTACATAAAGAACTAAATAAAAATATTGGTGGAATATGCAGTTTAGTTTTATTCTTCAAAACAGGATGAGTTTACCTTTCTCAATATTACTACTTTACTGCAACATATGGGTGTAGCAGGGAGATGCTGAAAAACACAGTATACTGCATTTTTTTTGTTAATAAGGTGTAGATACTTTTTATGATTCTTTTTATCTGTTACCTACTTCCATCTGTCTCCATTAAAAAAATAATTTCTATTGATTTTTAAGCTCCTTGAGGTAAAAGCTCAAATTCTTTGAGTTAAAGATTTATGATTACATTCTTATTGTTCACGATTCATGATTTCACCACTAGTTAGTCCATCACATCTGTTCTTTTACTGCTTAGTTCTCTGTGGTGGTGAGACGTTTCCACGGAACAGTACTATTAAAACATACTTGTTGCCAACTGCATAAAGAAAATAAGGCATGTGTTTAAACTTGCTTAGCTGGAGTGAAATGTATCATAAGAAATTTCACCCTCAAAGTAAGTGGCCTTTTCAGTAAAGTATAATATAAATATATATATATAAATATATATATAAATATATATATTTATATAAGTAAATACAAGTAAAATATAAAAAAAATAGCTTCAATTATATTCAACATCTTTTTCCAGGCTTTTCATTTTGTAATTTACTTAGATCTTCTAAATTTTCATCCATAGAAGTAACATTTCTCCTTCAGCTCCCTGATCTACATTATTAGTTACGTTTCCTGTAATATTCTTAAAGAAAATAATAAAGGAAGAAAATGAAAACTATGAGAAAATTACTCCCTGCAGCGTATATTCCTATCATGACTGTTTTCTACAGCAATTTATACTCTTCTCTGAGAAATCCTTCCCGTTCTACTTTTCCTCATCATTTTGTTGCTCATCAGTCAACAATATCCAAATAATCAAAACAGATATTTTTATCCTATTGTTAAGTAACATGGATTGTAGAGATAGTTCTAGTACAAGATTTTGACAGGGCTTCATATTATGAGAGTACTACTGTAGCCTTTACCTCTTAGTGATCCCAAGAGAGCCTTATAGTTTGGAGATAAACTCATTATCTTGCTTTGTAAACAAAATAGGTTCATCTCCCATTTCTTCTCAATAAAAGAATTCTGAGATATTCTGCAGAAAACATCCTTAAGTAACTGTGAGAACGGTCAGAAATGGAGTCTGTTGTAGATTAGGAATTGATCTCTTTTACCTGTCCGAGTGGACAAGCTCATTGGCTGCCTATACTTTATACTCTGCAAATTTTCTTAGACATTAAATGAGTAGATTTTATTCCAGTTTAACCAATGTCTTACTGCAATAGAACAAAAACCAAAGAAGATACAAAACTTTTTCTTGCACTTAAATATAACAATTTGATTAAAAAGAAAATTTATCAGTGAAGAGTCAGAGTTAGAACTCTGAGATAAATGATCAATCTTTACCCCACTCCACCTGATATTAGGCTACTGAAAATCATCTATGCTGACTTCATAAACAGCCAGGATGTCTAAGGCTTGGGAGGAATTTATTACTTTGGTTATTTTACCATTAATTTGCCTTCTGATAAGCTGTGACAGCTTCAGAAGTATATTATGGGCTGTTTTCTTTGACAAGCAGAATGCTCAGCAATTAATGTATGTGGTCAAAATTCAAATTCACCATAACATAGTTTTTGCCACCAAATATTTAAAGTCAATTTAAGAGAGGAGAGGATAAGATAGGAGAGGAGAGGAGAGGAGAGGAGAGGAGAGGAGAGGAGAGGAGAGGAGAGGAGAGGAGAGGAGAGGAGAGATGCTAAATAATCACTTGTCTCATTATGTGGGGGTCATTCAATTTTCTACAAAAGCACAGAATATCATAAAATTTCAGTGTTTCCAATGAAGCTCAACAGTGTAAGACAAGCATCACCTCTAACCCCAATATTCAAAATGTTCTTTTAACCTCAATAATAAATCATAAATAACTGAAGATCACTGATTTGACAGAACTTTATTCCCTTATTTGTAGTAGTATTCTCATATCAATAACAATATAAGAAAATTGGAGGAAGGGCTGTTGTCTATTGTAAGATTAAAGTAAAGATGATGAGGGTCAAATTCTTTTCATATTTACATTAACTTTCATCTAGCATAGTACCAAGTAGATGGACCATAATCTCTTTATCCAGAGAGCTAGAGTTGGAAAAGGATCTCTAAACAAAGTACAAATAATTCAATCTGTTGGGCCAAAACCTCTTCTGTGCACATTTTGTTCTGAAGTTAATTACTATGAATGTTTCAGTCTGTCACTAATCAGCCCTCT
Source organism: Pavo muticus (assembly GCA_016647715.1). Taxonomy (NCBI): domain Eukaryota; kingdom Metazoa; phylum Chordata; class Aves; order Galliformes; family Phasianidae; genus Pavo; species Pavo muticus. The sequence goes on along the minus strand of JACDJE010000082.1, from coordinate 3,445,595 downwards.
TTGTTTGAATGAAGGCAAGGCAGGAAAGGTGGTGGTGTAGCCCTCTGTGTTAAGAAAGAATGTGAATGTATGGAAATTAATGATGGTGATGATAGGGTTGAGAGCTTATGGGTCAGAATAAAAGTGAAGGCCATTAAGACTGATATTATCGTGGGAGTCTGCTACAGGTCATCCAACCAGGATGAACAGGTGGACAAGACACTTTACAGACAGTTGGGTGAGGTCTCAAGGTCTCTCCCCCTTGCTCTTGTGAGGGACTTCAACTTCCCAGACATCCGCTGGATTTATAATACAGCAGATAGGGAACAATCCAGGAGGTTTCTAGAGCGTGTGAGAGATAACTTCCTGACACAGCTGGTGAAGGAGCCAACAAGGGGAAACAAAATCCTGGACCTGCTGTTTGTTAACAGATACTGTGGGGGATGTAAATATTAGAGGCCGTCTGGGGCATAGCAATCATGAGAAGCTAGATTTCTCAATCCTTGTTGAACCATGGAGAGGAGTCTGCAGAACTGCCACTTTAGACTTCCAGAGGGCAGACTTTAACCTCTTTAGGACCATGGTTGAGACGGTCCCTTGGGAGGTAGTTTTGGATAGCATGGGAGCCCAGGAAGGCTGGGAATACTTTAAGGAAGTTATTTTAAAGGTGCAGGAGCTGACCATCCCCACGTCACAGAAGACAAGCCAACAGGCAAGGAGGCCAGACTGACTGAACAGAGACCTTTGGCTGGAACTCAAGAACAAAAGGAAAGGTTATGGTCTCTGGAAGAGAGAGCTACTTATGATGATTATAGGTATGTAGTGAAGCTGTGCAGGGAGAAAATTAGAAAAGCCAAAGCCCAGCTAGAACTGGACTTGGCCACTAAGGTAAAGGAAAATAATAAATATTTCTATAAATACATCAACAGCAAGAGGAGGGCTAGGGAGAATCTCCATCCCTTGTTGGATGCCGAGGGCAACTTGGTGACCAAAGATCAGGATAAGGCTGAGGCGCTTAATGCCTTCTTTGCCTCAGTCTTTAATAGTAAGACTTGTTACTCCCTGGAAACACAGCCCCCTGCGCTGGTAGATAGGGATGGGTAACAGAATAGGTCCTGCATGATCCATGATGAGATAGTTTTGGACCTCCTCCAAAAGCTGGATGCTCACAAGTCCATGGGGCCGGATGAATTGCACCCTTGAGAGCTGAGGGAGTTGGCGGATGTGGCTGCCAAGCCACTCTCTTGTTGTATTAGGTGACAGCGAGGCTACGGGATGTCACGGGATAGTGCCCCCCCGAGCTCAGTAATTGGACAATACACCTTTAGGGGTGTAGACGAAGTAGAGCAAAAAATATTTAAACGAATGCCACGTGTGATTAAACGCCATTTTTCTGCACATCATATTGGTGTCTTATGCAGTTCTTGGCCCTGATCAGGTAATTGATCAGTCTCGCAAAGGGTTAATACAGCCTGAACAGATCATTAATGACAACATATGGTGCACCTCTCTGAAGCAATTCTGTGTTTTGTGCCCTTTGTGAGAATGTTATATTGCTATTTGCTATATTATTTGCTATACTGAACGCTTTGCTTATTTGCTATACTGAACGCTTTGCTTATTTAGAATTGCGCTTTTATCCTGTCGTTGAGCGGCAGATTACCAGGTATTGGTAAAATTTAGCCTGCAACGGAAAGGGTTAAAGGTTGCAGATGGCCGGGGGTTCGGCGCTTGCTTATCCTGCAGTTTACGAAGTTTGTGGGGCAACAAATTCGTCTGCAGATGACCGGGGAATTGGTGCGAGCCTACAGCTGTTTGCCAGCAGCTAGTAGAAGATCGATCGGGAATCGATAAAACTTATCCTGTAACTGCTGGTAAGTTACGGAAGAACCAGGTTTTGGTTTGCTTACCCTACAACACGCTGGGACTTGAAAGCGTTTTGTAGATGACCGAGGTAATTCGGTGCAGCTTCTCTTAGGCAACGGCATCTTTACTATGGAATCGCTACTTAAGGTAATATTTCAGCTTTCTAAGACTTATTGCGGCAAATCTGTGCCTTCTAAGAAGGATATTCACGCTGTTATATCCCGATTAAAGCGGGAGGGGGAGGTTAAATTCCCCCAGGGGATTCTCGACTACCGGAGATGGGATGACCTCATCTCCGTGCTCGCACAACATATTATGAGCGCTCAGAAGGGTGGCTCTGAGTTAAAAACTTTTAGTCTGATACTAGCGGCATTAAAAGCAGCCCGGGAGGAGGGTAAGATATCAACAGAGGCTCGACAGATCCTGGGACTTACTGGTGGAGGCGAGCCGCCGGACCCGGGGGGGTCTGAAGGGGGTTTGGGAGCTGTTGTCTGCAGGAGCCAAGAGGAGACGGAGCATAACAGCAAAATGGCGCCGGCCGAGCCGACCGCTCCTAGCTCGAAAGAAGAAAAACAACAAGATCAAGGCCATTCGGAGTCTCATCCACATTCCTTGCAGACGCATCCCCCGTTCACATCAAGCAGTTCACTGTATCCTTATCTAAAATTCGTCAGTACACTCGGATTCCAGGGGGCGGAGATCCACATGAGCAGGATCAGCCCTTCTGCCCACCCAGGGAGGGGCCAGGCAAAAGATCTGTCCAATACGGACAGGGGGTGGAACCCACCGCCCCTGGCCACTCCCAGGGACGATAATGAGAACGATTGCGCAAGGGAGAAGGAATGGGCTGGCCCTAGAGGAGGGGGGCCAGTAAGTAGAGGGGGAGGGATCAAATGACGGACTGGAATCGGATTAGATCGGAAACTTTGGGGAGGGACATGGTTCCGGAAGCATTGCCGGTGATTGTGAGTGATCGTGGTCCCGAATGGGTACCCCTCGACCCTAAAGGCGTCACGCGCCTGATGGAATTTATGGATAAGAGAGGCCTGAAATCGCCTCTGACACTAAACACACTACAGGCTTTGACCGCACCGAGACCTTTCCTCCTACTCGACATCGTAAATCTAATGCGTATGGTGCTCAAGCTCAAAGCTTTGCAGATAGGCTTTTAGCTGCTGAGATCTGTGCAGCAGCAAGGGCTGTGTTTCTTATTTAGGGAAGCTAACGATGCTTGCTCCAAATCATACTGGCTGGCTTAATATCTCTCTAGCTTATATCTCTATAGGCGCCCGTGCACTAGCCAGGACATGCTCTATTCCTTTATCTGTAGCACGTGATGTCGTCCAGGCATGTCCCCATTGCAATTCCTCACCAGTAATAGGGGCTGGAGTTAATCCTCGTGGCCTTGGACCACTACAGATTTGGCAAACGGACTTTACATGGGAACCACGTCTATCCCCTCGTCCTTGGCTTGCAGTTACAGTGGACACTTCCTCTACTGTCATCGTAGCTACGCAGCATGCCAAGACTAACTCGTCCGCTGCACAATACCATTGGACTGCTGCCATTGCGGTAATGGGCTTACCTAAACAAATTAAAACCGATAATGGGTCCTGTTTCATCTCACGCTCAACCCAAGAGTGGCTAGCATTATGGGGTATATCTCACATCTCAGGTATCCCAGGCAACTCTCAGGGGCAAGCAATCATAGAGCGTGCCAATCGCCTCCTCAAGGACAAGATACGCGTCCTTGGGGAAGGAGAGGGTTACAGGGACAGGATCCCTGTGGCTAGACAGGCGGAGATACTAGCAAAAGCTCTGTACGCTTTGAATCATTTTGAACGCGGAGATTGCATTCGAACTCCCGTGCAGAAACACTGGCAACCCAAAATCTTAAGCGAGGGTCCTCCGGTTAAGGTTAGAGTGGACACTGGTACATGGGAGACAGGCTGGAGGATATTAGTATGGGGAAGAGGATACGCCGCAGTGAAACATGAAGAGACAGGCAAAATTGTATGGGTCCCATCACGAAAAGTTAAGCCAGATCTCAAAAACAACACTCTCTCTACAGAATTCACTGCTGGGAAAACCAAAGCCGAAGCTGGAACATAAACACCAAGAGACCTATTCAGTGACTGGCTTCTGGTACTATTCGGTGAAATTACATCATTGTTCACACAGATACTTAAAACTATAGTTCTGGTACTTTTAGTCTTTACCTGCCTTATATTATGTATTTTGTGCCTTACTGAATGTATTTAGCAATACTTAAGCCATTATAGATTTTCTTTTGTTAGTTTAAGGCCATGGGTGTTAGGATGTTAAAGGGATGTGCTGCTTCAGCCTGAGTGACCACAGTGAATCTGTACACAGGAGGCTGCGATGGATGCAAGAACATACGCAGAAGATAAGAAAAGTCTGATCCTTTTAAGAAGTGGCTGGACGGACTGTTTGAGGGAATAGGCTCATGGCTAAAATAATTACTTAAGTTTCTTTAATAGGGTTTGCAATCTTTGTGTGCTTTTGGTTTGCCTTCCATGCTCTATAAGATATTTGTAGAATTGTAGAATGGTTTGCTACGCACGATATACACTGCTTTTGATAGACGTTTAGGGTATCATAGAATTCACGAAATATTGTAACTAGTATAGGGTTTAGATAGATAGATTTAGGTGTGTGTAAGATTGCGTTCGCGCTGTAACGGGACAATGCTTTATTGAGCTTGGGGGAGAGGGAAATGTTGTATTAGGCGACAGCGAGGCTACGGGATGTCACGGGATAGTGCCCCCCCGAGCTCAGTAATTGGACAATACACCTTTAGGGGTGTAGACGAAGTAGAGCAAAAAGTATTTAAACGAATGCCACGTGTGATTAAACGCCATTTTTCTGCACATCATATTGGTGTCTTATGCAGTTCTTGGCCCTGATCAGGTAACTGATCAGTCTCGCAAAGGGTTAATACAGCCTGAACAGATCGATCGTGACAACACTCTCTATCATTCTTCAGCAGTCCTTCGGCTAAGTGGGGATGTCCCGGCAGGTTGGAGACTGGCAAATGTGACACCCCTCTTCAAAAAGGGCCGGAAAGATGATCCTGATAGCTACAGACCTATCAGACTCTCCTCCTGGTGAGGGGATTGAGTGCACCCTCAGTAAGTTTGCAGAGGACACAAAGGTGTGAGGGAGTGTTAATCTGCCCAAGGGGAGAAGGGCACTACAGAGGGACCTGGATAGACTGGATTGATGAGCCAAGGTTAACTGTATGAGTTTCAATAGGACCAAGCGTCGGGTCCTGCATTTTGGTCACAACAACCCCAGGCAACCCTACAGGCTTGGGAAAGAGTGGCTGGAAAGCTGCCTGATGGAAAGGGACCTTGGTGAACTGATGGACAGTCAGCTGAATATGAGCCAGCAATGTGCCCAGGAGGCCAAGAAGGCCAATGGCATCCTGGCTTGTATCAGCAATGATGTCGTGAGCAGGACAAGGGAAGGAATCCTGCCCCTGTACTCGGCACTAGTGAGGCCTCACCTCGAGTACTGTGTTCAGTTTTGGGCACCTCAGTACAGAAAGGACACTGAGGTGCTGGAGCAGGTCCAAAGAAGGGCAACAAGGCTTGTGAAGGGCTTGGAGAATATGCCCTTTGAGCAGCGACTGAAGGAACTGGGTCTGTTTAGTCTGGGGAAAAGGAGGCTGAGGGGAGACCTTATTGCTCTCTTCCAATTTCTGAAAGGTGCTTACAGTGAGAGTGAGGTTTGTCTCTTCTCACTGGTGACAGGTGACAGGACGAGGGGGATTGGCCTTAAGTTGCACCAGAGTAAGTTTAGGTTGGATATCAGGAAACACTGCTTTACAGGAAATGTTGTTAAGCATGGGGATAGGCTCCCCAGGGAGGTGGTTGAGTCACCATCCCTGGATGTGTTTAAAATCTGTTTGGATGTGGTGCCCAGGGACATGATTTAGTGGAGGGTTGTTAGAGTTAGGGTAGTATGGTTAGGTCGTGGCTGGACTCGATGATCTTTAAGGTCTTTTCCAACCTAAGTGATTCTATGATTCTATGATTCTATGTAGTACCGATTTTTAACTGACCTCAAAAATGACAGCATCTGCTGAGTAAGAGCAAATTAATCAGGTATTGAAAAAACAAATTTTCCCTTCTCCATGTTTTTTCAGGTTGAAATTTGTTCTATTTACAGAGCCCATTGAGCAAAGAAAATAATGAACTAAACTCTTTTCTGTAACAAAATGACTGCACAATTATTTTGGTCCCTAACCTAAGTAGTTTTTGACTGTGGAAGGCTAGGTGCAGTAATATAATGTGAAGTACTCTAAACAAGAGGAGGAAAAGAGCTCAGCAAACTTTGGCATGAGCCTTCCTTTCATTCCTATAAGAATCCGATTGGAGACTACATCACAATTCAGATCTCTGAAACTATCTTCCCAAAATAAATTTGGGAAGAATGTGGTGTGACAGGAGCTTCTGCAAAAGCTCCAACAGGAAATGCTCAGAAAACCTCAGCCCTCACTGCAGATTACTCTGAGACTGAATTAAGTTTATCTCATCTACCACTGAGATGGTAGTTAATGGTAATGGTAATAGTTAATGGTAATTAATGGTTCCCCTGTTCCTCTTCCTGCATCAATTACCTAAAATTTGATTCAATTTTATAACTTTGAATTACATGCTTAGGGGGGGTAGCAGAAATAGACAACGTGCTCCAAGTCTTCCTATGCTGCATTTCATCTGTTTGAACTTGATTTCAGTCAGTAAAGCTCCACTGTGTCAACTTTGATCATAAATCTTCCAGTTAATCTCCACTTCATTGCCAGTAAAATACCTTCAAGACAGCTCTACAAGCACATACTCAACTCACTGAACCTTCTTTGACTGTCTCTGTCATAGGCTGACAAAAGTGATAGCTGACTAGCTACCTCACAGATACCAGAGCTAATCTAATAACTTGTCGATCTGGTGAACCGAATGCTGCCTTAAATTCGAAGTGGCATTCCCTACTGATCAAGAGTGCAAATTGTGTTCCCTTGTTTTGTACTGATGAGGCTGAACATGGAATGAACAATCAGTTTGGGGCCTGATTTGAGAAGAAATTTAGTAAACAATGCTGACACTCTCCTCTCTCCTTTCTTCCTTCCCTGTAACAGTATCCATTATAATGGCTAGAATGTATAGCTTCACTAATTCATATGCACACATACCATACCTGCTTATATAAATGGAAGCGTATTTATTCAAGGAGTGCTTGAATTTCTTCCTTAGACTGTGAAAACCAGTAATCTTTTTTCATTCATAGACTAATTAGGATTTTAATATTGCAACTGGATACATCTTGCAAAGACAAGAAAATTTGTTATAGAAAGGCAGTGATTGCTCAAATACTGCTTTTTTCCAAAAGTGGGAAACTGTTATCATGGATTTATTACTTACAGATGTGTTGTTAACAGTCAGTTTTGTATAACTGAACATATTAGAGGAAAAGAATGCAGTCTACAAGTTATTCACTAATGGGTGTCTGTTTAATATATAGGTATATGGTCATACTAAGCTTTCCAGTGTTTGAAATGGTTAGTAAACAAAGATATTTTGTGTCCATTGACTGATTTAAACTAAAATGAAATTGAAATAATGATGAAAGTAGATAATATTGCAACTGAATATTTATTAATATTACATGTAAGCATCAAATACATAGCTTTAAATGCATTTTAACTTTATTTGCAAATTTAGTTTGGAAGTGCATTCGGTATTGCTTGAAAGCAGTATTAGAAATAACACCACAATATCATTAACAACTTAGTTCTAATTCTGTCTTACTATATAAAGTGAGTAAGAGGGGCTCAGTCGGTCTGAAAGAAAATTAATTTTGCATTAAAGACTTATGTTGGAGTCAGATTTATGTGAATGTATTGGTATTGTGCTTTTCACCTTCTGACAAATATTTTTTTCCTGCAGTGCTTCCTGATATTCACCTTCATTATAGGATGTACGGTATTATATCATTAAAACATCAACTCCTGCTGAGAGAAACATTCAGTCCCTTAGAATGATGTAAGCAATAGGTATTTTTAAAAGCTATTTTGAGTCAGTTATTTAATAAGTAAGAATATATTCAGGTGTCAATGGCAATTAATCACTGAAGTTTTTCTCTAATTAAAGCTCAGATTTAAAACACTAAATCAAGACAAGTTGTTCTGAAGAGGAACACTTTGTCCCTCACATTTCCTACCAGGCACAGATATTTTCAAGTCTCTCCAAACAGCAGGCAGTCTTTTTTCTAATCTGTGAACTTTATGCTTTTCAACAGCAAGGCACCAAATGTGAGCTATGGACAAAATTGATGTCATGATTCTACAATTACTAGGCTTTTGCACATTTTAAGTTAGACCTGATTTATATATATATATATATATGTGTGTGTGTGTATATATATAGTTTTAAGATGTTTATTTCCCATTTTATGATAGGAAAAGTAAGCAGAATATCTGTCAAGAAATGACTGCATATCTGTAAATTGGAAAAATTCTTTTAAGCAGTTGTTATCTACAGTTTACATATTTGAAGTCACGAAATTCCTCTGTTTTCCCAACTGAACATAAAGGGGTTGGAAAGAGCCTTTTGTCATGTAAGTACATGCATAAAGATAATTTTATACTCCTTTTTTTAACACAACTGATGACTGTCTCTATTCATGTATAAGAGAAACTTAGTCGTGGAGTTTTTTTGCTTTTTAATGTTTACTAGCATATGATTCTCTCTTATTATTGCTGCAGAAAAGAACAAGCCATTCAGTCTGTCTTATGTGGGCAGGGAGTATGGCTGGAAGCAAACANTATATTCCTATCATGACTGTTTTCTACAGCAATTTATACTCTTCTCTGAGAAATCCTTCCCGTTCTACTTTTCCTCATCATTTTGTTGCTCATCAGTCAACAATATCCAAATAATCAAAACAGATATTTTTATCCTATTGTTAAGTAACATGGATTGTAGAGATAGTTCTAGTACAAGATTTTGACAGGGCTTCATATTATGAGAGTACTACTGTAGCCTTTACCTCTTAGTGATCCCAAGAGAGCCTTATAGTTTGGAGATAAACTCATTATCTTGCTTTGTAAACAAAATAGGTTCATCTCCCATTTCTTCTCAATAAAAGAATTCTGAGATATTCTGCAGAAAACATCCTTAAGTAACTGTGAGAACGGTCAGAAATGGAGTCTGTTGTAGATTAGGAATTGATCTCTTTTACCTGTCCGAGTGGACAAGCTCATTGGCTGCCTATACTTTTTACTCTGCAAATTTTCTTAGACATTAAATGAGTAGATTTTATTCCAGTTTAACCAATGTCTTACTGCAATAGAACAAAAACCAAAGAAGATACAAAACTTTTTCTTGCACTTAAATATAACAATTTGATTAAAAAGAAAATTTATCAGTGAAGAGTCAGAGTTAGAACTCTGAGATAAATGATCAATCTTTACCCCACTCCACCTGATATTAGGCTACTGAAAATCATCTATGCTGACTTCATAAACAGCCAGGATGTCTAAGGCTTGGGAGGAATTTATTACTTTGGTTATTTTACCATTAATTTGCCTTCTGATAAGCTGTGACAGCTTCAGAAGTATATTATGGGCTGTTTTCTTTGACAAGCAGAATGCTCAGCAATTAATGTATGTGGTCAAAATTCAAATTCACCATAACATAATTTTTGCCACCAAATATTTAAAGTCAATTTAAGAGAGGAGAGGATAAGATAGGAGAGGAGAGGAGAGGAGAGGAGAGGAGAGGAGAGGAGAGGAGAGGAGAGGAGAGGAGAGGAGAGGAGAGATGCTAAATAATCACTTGTCTCATTATGTGGGGGTCATTCAATTTTCTACAAAAGCACAGAATATCATAATATTTCAGTGTTTCCAATGAAGCTCAACAGTGTAAGACAAGCATCACCTCTAACCCCAATATTCAAAATGTTCTTTTAACCTCAATAATAAATCATAAATAACTGAAGATCACTGATTTGACAGAACTTTATTCCCTTATTTGTAGTAGTATTCTCATATCAATAACAATATAAGAAAATTGGAGGAAGGGCTGTTGTCTATTGTAAGATTAAAGTAAAGATGATGAGGGTCAAATTCTTTTCATATTTACATTAACTTTCATCTAGCATAGTACCAAGTAGATGGACCATAATCTCTTTATCCAGAGAGCTAGAGTTGGAAAAGGATCTCTAAACAAAGTACAAATAATTCAATCTGTTGGGCCAAAACCTCTTCTGTGCACATTTTGTTCTGAAGTTAATTACTATGAATGTTTCAGTCTGTCACTAATCAGCCCTCTTTGTTTGAATGAAGGCAAGGCAGGAAAGGTGGTGGTGTAGCCCTCTGTGTTAAGAAAGAATGTGAATGTATGGAAATTAATGATGGTGATGATAGGGTTGAGAGCT
>JACDJE010000082.1:3415333-3435108 GCA_016647715.1 Pavo muticus | reverse complement strand
TGTATTTGAGATATATTTGTCAAGAAAATAATATTCAGTGAATAATGCTGAGAATAATTCTCCTTCATTGAACACCTTATCCATCATTCAAGTGCCATATTTGGTTTGAGCTTGTGATCATTGCCTAACTTTTTTTCTGGGGCATATATTGTCTAAATGTATGAAATGAGTAAAGGGAAGATCAAAGAAGAGAAAAACTGAATGAAAACTATGAAGCTGAGACTGGCCTTGTATTAGGAATAAACTTGATATCACAACCATTGTATGGCTGAAGAATGTAAAGGAACTAAAGACAGTTTGAAGAAAAAAATATATGCACTGCTTTAATCTAGTGGACTGTTCAAAGTTGAAATTAAGTAACTCTTAATGAAAGTATCATTTATGGATGTGCTGAAAATACAAAATTTCAAAATCAATATTTATTCTACAGAAAATAAACAAATATTCCATGTCATTCCTAAAAACAGTGGACTTGTAATTTCTAGAGTATTTAAGGTTGGTAAATATTGTTTCTCCAAAAAACATCAGCTGTATAGAATTCTTCAGTCATACTCTGACAAATATCCTGAGAAAATCTTCCAAATATTGGGACAAACAAAAAAAAAAAGTAACACATTTTTAAATATTCCTCATTTTCTAAACCTTGACTGTATTTATGACAGTAAATGTACATTTTTTATCAAATTGACAGGCATTGAGAGTACTTTAAAAAATGTTCTCTCTCAGCTTTTGAAAGCTTCGAAGTGATCTGTAATAGCAGGTGCACAGTTAGTCAGGTGAATAATAGATTCATTGCAATAGCGCATTTGCAAGGAAGAAACGGCAAATCAGTAAAAATATACTTTACAAGGAATTGAAACATTTGATTTTGTATTTTGAAAAATTATTATTAAGAAAGAAATAAAAATTCCACTGAATTTTATGTTTCTCCTCTGAGAATATAAGAATTTCCATCTATTTAGTTTATTTAGTAAAGGAAGTATCAACTGCATTTACTTTTGATGTTAATTAAGATCCATTTTGTTGACATAATGCAAAGACATTGGTATAATCCAGACATCAAACCATGAAGCCAGTTAAAACAGATTGTGTTTTCACAGTCATGTCTAAAGTAATATTCTCTCTTTCTACAAAAAATTAAAATGATTCTAGAGTATAATAGTATAATTAACAACGTGTTTTTACTACAGAGGAGGAAGTAGTACAGTTTTAGTTAATTTAGGAAATAAATTAGATCAAGAAAGTTCACCTTCCTTAGATATCAGGCAATGATTTGATAGTACATAATTATGAGAGGTACTTACAGGATACGTTATTACAGAATCACATTTTTATTAAGCCTGAAAATAAAAAAACCAGGTCTGTAATCTTCCAAATAATGAAGATGTGGAATAGTCTGTCAATTAAAAACTTAGAACACGCAACTTTAGGGGAAAGACTGGAATGTTTACAGGCAAGACTGTAGAAATGGAAAGATAAGCTTATACTGCATGTTTTTGGGTGTTTTATGAGTTTATATCTCCTTGAGGAACCAAAAACAACGAAGAGAAAATACTTCTGTTTTCACCACTTGTGTACAAAACTTATGCTTCAGAGCTTTTATTAGTCACTAAAGAAAGCTAGGAAATATATTTTTGTCTCTTCATGCATACTTCAGTTTAAAAGAATGTGTATTTTGCAACAGTCAATATTGCCTAGATTAAACACAAGAGATATGACAGAAGGGTCAGTTTATGATCAGAATGATATTGAATCTTTCAGGCATCTGATATATTCTATAAATTTGTTCAAATCACCATTTTAGGATTTGTGGTGCATGGTTTTGGAAATATTGTGATGAAAACAACAAAGTAAGATGATTGTTTCTGTAGTGCCTGAGTTTATAAACAATGATCAATAACTCTAGTAGAGTCTTCTGGTTTTCATTGCCAAATCAGAAGTAATACTGAATGGTTACACTGGTTTTGGATCTGGAGCTGTCACTTTCACAGTTAAATTGAACACTGAGATAACCTTATTTTAATATGCCAACAAGCAAACAGCTGCAAACATAAGTAGGAAGTAGATATTAGTATATCTGGAGATATTACCTAATGTGTTTGTTTTTGGTTGTGGTTTGTTTGTTTGTTTGTTTGTTTGTTTGTTTGTTTTTGCACAGAAAGGAAAGTAATAATTCCAGCAATAGTTAGATTTCACTTGCCAAAGTCAGACCAGCCTTTCTTGAAGTGGAAGTTCAGTTGCTACAAGTCAGCGAGATGGCATCTTCATGAAGAACTGCTAGCAGTGTGCCTTTGCCACAAAGGCTAATGGTGTCCTAGGTTGACTTGGGTGAGGTATTGTCACTAGGTAGAAGGAGAGATTTCTTCCTCTCTTCTCAACACTGCTGAGGCCACAGAGTGTACAGTTCTGAGCTCCTCAGTACAAGAGGCATGGAGCTACTGGACAGAGCCCAGAAAAGGGCCAAGAAAATGATTAAGGGGCAGAGTATCTTCTTATAAGGGAAGATTCAGTGAGCCTGAAGAAGAGAGGGCTTAAGGTATCAATATATAGCAATACTTGAAGGGAGATGGAGCCCACTGGATGCCCAGTGATAGGACAGGAAAAGTTGAGCACAATCTGAAAGACGGGAAGTCCCTACTGCTTGCCATTCTCTCTGTTGAATTATTGCTTAGGATTCAGTGCTCTTAATATGGGTTTGATCCCTAGCTAGGGAAAAGTGAAGTGCAGGCAAAGTAGATCAAAGTCATTTGGGCTGAAATGAGTTATGTTCTGTTTCACCTTTCTGTACCACTCAAAACTATCAAAGAATTAATTCTAATCTTTAAGGCCTAAGTTTAAACAGAAAAATCATTATTTCAATAAGAAATCAAATTGTTATTTTTAAGGTATCCTTTTTTCTCATAGATGATTTAATCTTGAAGAAAGTCTTGCAAAGATGTCATCTTAAGTCCAGAGTAAAAATATTCTCATTCACATTCAACTTGTGGCATAAATCAGACTAGTCCTTGCCTACTCCTACTAGAAAGGTAAGTGACTAAAACTTGCCAATGTTAAACCCTCATCTTCTTAGGTTAATGCATGTTCATTCACTTGATTTTGAAGCAGAGTAGATTAAAACCAAGGCTTTTTATGCGTTAAAAGTGTTGGATTAAAATCAAATTTTCAGGTTTCAGCAGTGTCTACTTCTAAGAAGAATGACTTCATAAGATTTTTCAGCATTCAAAAAGTAGATGAGTTGTTTTATAAAGGTGTTGTGTTATTTAAATATACAAGAAAAAAAAGAAAAGATTATTCTTTGATTAAATCTCAGTTCATTGTGGATTCATTTCTTCATCTGTTTCATGGGATACCTACCTTCTAGAGAAGTAATAAATATTTTGATTAAAATCATTAGAAAATACCTGAATGATAATTGGTAGAAATGGAATATCAGTTTTCTTGGTGTTGTTTGTTTTCTTGTTTTAATGGATAATCCATAGATGCCTAGTGAATGAAAAAAATGACACTTAAAATATCTTCCAAAGACAAACAGCTTTGAAAGACAAAGCAAGCTGTCAACTCTTTACAGTGATTTTAGGTAGGATTTAAGTTTTCGTAGAGTATAGAATAACTTGAATTTTCCATGTTAGTATGTTCTTTCCTGAGAACATAGTATTTTATGATGAGAGCATGAATTTAGAGCCCTGTTTTCAGCTGTGACAGCTGATTTTCTTCATATTGTCTACTATGATGTTATGTTGTGGCTTTAGGAGAAAAACCATGCTGATAACACACTGATAGTTTCGTTGCTGAGCAGCAGTGTGTACAGTGGCAAAGACATTTCAATTTCTCAGCTTTTTGTACTGTCCTGCCAACGAGGGTGCTTCAGTGTGTACAAGTTGCTGGGAGGGTACAGAACTAGGACAGAGGACCTAAACTGGACAAAGTGATATTCCATACCATATGACATCATGAGAAAATACTGACAAACATGAGCGGAGCTGCCCAAGGGAGAGCTGCTACTGCTTGGGGACTGTCTGGGCATCAGCTGGCAGGTAGTGAGCAATTGCTTTGTGCATTGTTTGTATTTATATCATTTATCATTACTGTTATTTCTCTCTACCTTTTCTGTCCTTGTGAAGAATTTTTATCTCAACCTATGAGTTCCTCTTTTCCAATTTTCTCCTCCATTCCACTGAGGGGCAAGAGAGTAAGCAAAAGATTGTAGTGTTCAGCTGCTTCCTGGGTTAAACCACAACATTTAGGCTGTCTCTTGCTGAGCTTTTTTGTTGTTGTTTGTTTTTGTTTGTTTGTTTGTTTTCCTGTGGTAGTGCTCAGTGCCTCCAGCTATTTATTCAACATCATTAAATTAACTTCTAGTAACAGAAAGATTAGTTAGATTTAAAATGACTGGTCTGTGGGGGTGGGTAGTAGCTTTGTGTACAACTATAGTTTAACTAAGGATTTATTGCACAAAATATTTAATCACAATTTAGATACATTTCTTGCCATTCTATTTTAAGAAGTAGAGAACAAATTTTTATTCTACTGACATTGACGCCTCCTATTTATTTACTTATTTTGCCCGTTTTAGAAACTGCCTCAGTCCAAGTTCCGAAATGGCTGTTAGAGTGCAATTACAGTAAATCCCTGAAGATCAGGATTAGAAAGACACTTGTGTTTAAAATTCACTTGATTTCAGTGTAAGATTTCTTGTTCTTCCTACTTCTTTGTTAAAGCTTTGTTAAAGTTTATTTTCAACTGACATAATTGTTTATGTTTCATCTATTCACATTTTAATGGATACTATGGTGCAACTGCCAAAGTCAGGAAATAGAAAGACTGAACAGGACAGGAGCACTGTGATCTACAGTAACTTGAAAGATAAATATTAGATGTAGCACCTCTTTCTAGTTTATAAACTCCTCAGAAAACAGGATATGTTGCCCAGAAATGTCTAGGTGTTGCCCAGAAGGCACTTAGTACAACACAGGGAACCACCGATTCTTCCTGAAGTAATTTAAGTCTACTCAGGTGATTGGCCATAAAAGGTCTCTTACAGAGGTCACACTGCTGGTTCTGAGAATTGTCAAAAGATGTCTTTGTTTTTGATTAGAAGAAGAGAAACAACCTTTTCTAACAGGAGACAATGACTTCTCCACAGAGAATGAATATTCAGGTATAGACTGTATGTATGTTCATAACAAGAATAAGGAAACAGCAATCCTTGTGAAGATATACCTGACCTCAGCAGGAGCGTGGATTTTACCTTCAAATGGAACCAGATTATGGAAAGAAGTAGAAAGTCATTCTGTTTGCAAATTGAGCTGTAAGACAAATGGATTGAAAACTCTGTATTTAGAATGGGTAATAAAAGAAAAATAAGAGGAATAGGTAGAAATCTATGCCCAAAAAAACCTGAAGGCAAATGGAAGAATCAGAAGTAGAAAATGAAAACTGCAACTGAAATCTTGCTATGTTTGGCTCCAGGAAACAGTTTTGTCTACGTACTTTAGTAGAACTGCACTCAGGAGGAAGGTTTCTAATATATAGGTTAACAGATGATCTGCTCTGAACAAGAGACATTTCTTTACAATGTCTCAGACTGTCTTAGAACGTTGTTGGTAACGTATGCAGGTCACTCTAAAAGTAATGCCTCCTATTTATTTCCATGAAAACTACAACAGATACAAAGAACATAATAACACTGTTCCATAGAGCAAATTCTAAGCTACTAAACACAATATTTCAACATAGTCACCACCATTCACTATGCATTTTCATCAGCCATTAACAAGAGCTTGTATGTCACACTAGTAAAAATCTGCCCCAGCAGAGATGTGCCACTTTTGCTGTTACCACTGCTGAAACACACCACACACTGCCTCACTCTGTTGACACACAGTTTTTGGTCTTCATAAACATTCAGCAAGCATTCCAAAGGGTGCAATTTTTTCTGCCTGGAGGAATTCAATGTTACACTTTTCCTTCATCTACACTTCCATGTCAGACGCCATTCTGTCAGACTGCCCCTCTGCTTTCATCCGTAGCAAGGCAATGAAATGTAATGGAATATTGCCTGGAAGACTGAATCTCTACTGCCATACCAACAACATCATGGGACAACATAATAAAATAGAAGGCATTACTTTTGGATCAGTCCTTATAAATAGCCTAGTTATAAGAAAAAAAAATCATCAGGTAAACAAAACCAACTGGAATTAGTAAGAAAATCAGGGCAAACCCAGGTAATTCTTGCCATAGTTAGATTAGTCACGTCCCAAATCTGAGCTATTGACATTTTAGCATGTTAAATAGAAAATAAATTTGAAACGTATTTAGAGGATTGTTAAGAAAATCTTAAATAATTAACTGAACACTTAACTGAAGTGATCATGACAATTCTTTTTTACTTACCAGACACCAGTGCCAGTGAACTAATTCGTGACATTAGAATTGGAGGCTGCCTGGACTCCATGTAGTGACCATGCAATGGTGAAGTTCACATTTCCAAGGGATATGAGACAGAGAGAAAATAAAATCAGGACATTAAATTTTAGGAAAGACAACTTCCATCTCTTCAGGGAGTTAGTCAACAACTCCCTGGTACACTGACCGCAAGGACAAGGCAGTGGAGCAGAGCTGGCAAATCTTTAAGGAAGCTTTCCGTAGGAGGCAAGAAGTCTCTGTCTCCATGTGTAGAAACTCAGGTAAGCAATAACTTTTTATTTATTTATTTTTAATTATTTATAAAGTAGTACTGTTAAAAGTGTCCATTATTCTGCCTTACAGTGTCTAAGTATTGCTTCACTACATTTATTCTGAGCAAGGAATGGTACCTAGCAAAAAACTGTGTGGCATAAAGTTCACCTGCAGTGATAAAAGAAACTAGAAGCAACAAAAAATCCAAGCTCTGTATCCTAATTGAGAGGCTTCCAAGCAAGCAAGCTGTAAGTTAGCTGCAAGTTTGAGGTGTTTTTACAACTGACATTTTGATTAACTCTTATTTGAATGTGTACATCCGAGGAGAGGGTACAGAAACTTGAGGAGAGCACAGCTACCCCTAAGATTCTTAGAGTAAGCAGCTTAGAATTTCAAAGAGAAAGTTTGGAGGAGCTAGGTTCTGATAATCCCCTTCCACAGTTCTGCTTCAGACAAGCGCATTGAGAATAAGACTTATAATTCAACCTTAGCTCTTCCAAAGTTAGTTATCTTCCCTCTATCCTGCAGCTCATTCTAGACTTTCTTTAAGGGCAGTTTTACAATAACCATGAGAACATGCTCTTTTTAAGAAAGAGGTAATTGCAGCAATGGATTTAATAATATTTAGTTTAAGTCATTGGACAAATGTGAAGGATGTTTTTGGAACACTAGAAGTTTGATTGTTAACTGATACCATCAGTGAATCTAATTTTTCTTTTTCGTAGTCAGTGTTGAATTCTGGGTAATAAAGTTTAACTTCCTGTCATTTAACCTTCACAGAAATCCTTTTTTACAATTTTGCTGACATGGGTAGATCAAGTCTAACAGAATTTTTTTAGTGTTTATCAGCATAGGGTAATGCTACCTAACAGATATATTTAAAGAATGATTGTAAACTGAGGGCTTGGTCATCTCATTGAAGTGAGAAAGGTTTTAGGATGGAAGACACAATGTTATTATTGCTAGGGTCTGTGAGGGAACAAACACAATGGCATAACTACACTTTGCTTGGCAGTTAGGAAACATTATCTTGTCTGTGAACAGCTGATCAAATACCAGATGTTCAAAGAAGTGCAAGTTCTCTCTTGATACTGGTTTTCATTCTTCATTTGGCTGAGCAGAACTGTGATATGTTATTTATTCAGAGCCAATTTATATATTTGCTATGCTCATGAAGTTTTGCTTAGTTGCTAGAAGTCCTGGGGAAAAAAAAAATTCACATGAGGATAATAAATCACTAGGATGAGCAATAAATAAATAAATTACAAACAAACACAGACACACAGACACAGACACAGACACACACACAAAAAAAAAAAAACAAACCACCCAGTTGCTATTGGACATAAATGAAAATGAAGCCTTAACATATCTGGCACAACAGTTCCTTAGTTAAATGATTGAAATAGCAGTGTTTTGGGGAGGAATTTTCTTCCTTTTTTTTTCTTCAGCCTTTTCTCATGGAAATAAAAATGTAATTTAGTGGTGTCTTTAGCATCTAGAAAATGTTTTCTTTCTAAAATAAAATGAAAATTACAACAACAACAACAAAAACATTTGTAATTTCATGCTGTGATCAGTAGGAAGTGTTTAAAACCTCACCATTGATTACCAAAATAAACTTCAGAGACTTGAGAAGAAGATTCATCTGATACTGTAGGTGCAAATGTTCTAGTCTCAATATCCCATGCTTATTTTAATAGTCACTTGCCTATACCTCAGATCAACATTACCTTATGCAACTAATAATTTTGTACTGATCTCAAAAATAAAATAAAAGCAAACATGATGATTTAGGTTATAGGAATATTATTACATAAAATAAACTTGAATTTTGAGTACAATGAATTTAATGAAAAATCTTAGTTTCAAAAAAATTTTGTGGCATCGAATTTCAAGTGCACAAGCATGTTATTTTAATTAAGAACATTTTCCTGTGCTTTTCTTTTTTTTTAATTAGATGCCCATAATCATTACTCAAGTTTTAAGTACTAAGAAAAGGAAAGGAAGAGAATTTATTAAAATAAATTAAAAAGAATACATATTTTTTTCTGGACTTTCTTATACAGAATTTTATGATCTGGAATGATGTTTAAAGTCAGCCAACATAGAAAAAAAGAATTATAGACTATATTTGAAAAATACACCTTAGAATATTTAAAAAGCACCAGCTAACTGTGACTTCAAGACAATCAGATATTAATCAGAACATTAGTTCATACTGTGAAATAGTTACTTAGAAAATCTAATGCAATTCTTAGCTGTCAATACTAGGGAATACTGAGTAAGAAAGTTAAGATTTCTGTTTATCTTGCTTGTGGTTGTATACTACTGTATAGTATTTTATTAAAACAGCAGTAATTATTTCTTACAACTACCTAAAGTGAGAAGCAGATACTGAAAAAATCATCAGGAATTACTGAGTCTAAATAAGCTTAAATATGTCCATATTAGTTTTTGTAATCAATCAACCAATCTTATTCATTAACTTTGTGTGAGTTTCTCATATTGTTCTGGACAGTTTTTGTGTATTTTATACTACTGGTAAGAACAGTGAGAAAGATAGAAAAAAATGAAGTAGTCAGAATTTTAACTTCTTTATAAGGAGTAAAATAAATTGGTTTTATTTTGCCTAGAAGGAAGCTCTTTGTACAGATAAGGTTCATGAGTGTATTTAGACATTACATCTGCTTTCGCACTAGGATGCAGAACACCTCTACAAACACAGACAAATGGAACAAAGCTTTTACATTGACTCTCATTTTAAAAAGCTCTATTTGAGTGCTTCTCAAGTGATTTCATGAGAGGAAAATTTAAATTACAGAAAAGACTTCTTATTAAAAAATATTATTCTGAGTCCTATGAAGAAATTTATTCGAGAGCATTTTTATTTGGCAAAACTGGCTCGTTTCCAATGGGCAGTTTCACAGTGGGAAAGGCTATGAGATATAGCCCTAATAATTTCTCTATGGGCATGACAAATGTATCTGTGATTGGACCAATTGGGATTTCATGGTCTGTAGCTCTATGAATTTGTCAGTTCTGTTCAGTTGTGGCTCCATCATATTGTTCATGCTATTTGGAGGAAAAAAAAAAAAACAAAAGGAAAAAAAAAAGAAGAGAGAAGAAGAGAGAGAGAAAAAGAGAAAGAAAAATTTCAAAATGAAATTGTTTAAAATTACACTGTGTACTGACTCCAGACAATTGGTTCTTGTCCAGAATCATTTCCTATCTGTTGATAGATTCTTGCTGTAATATTCACAACTCATCTGTGGCTAGTCACAGCCCATTAACCATCTGTTCCTCTATTAAGCAACTTTCTTTTCATAATGTAAGTATTTAATTTTAATAAACGTTATCTGCTAAGCATTTATCTTATACATAATAAGAAACTGTTTCCAACATAGTCACTGGGCCGTATAAAAGTAATAATATTTTTGATGGAATCTCTTGGATGTGAATGCAAAAGTCATTATCAGAGTAGTTTAAAAAATGAAAAGTATTGAAAATATGGATTATTGTAAATAAGATATATTTCTTTAAAGTTAAAAATGGGCAAAAATCTTTACATGCTGAAGTACCTGCCTGATTCAACAACACGTGAACAGAAAGTGAGCTGTGAAGTGTAGCTTGGTTTTATACATTCCATTCTGTAGCAGAATTAAGATGTACTAACAGCAATATTTATAAAACACTTCAAACATAGGGAATAGAAGCCTGGTATGCTTTTACAAATCCATTTACCTCCCTTATTTACTTAGATTACTTGGTGAATGTAATGTAAAATACATCAATCAACAGGAATGAAATTACAACCATGAAGTTTAAAAAGCATAGCAAGCTCAAGAGGCAGAAAATAACTGAATTAAGATTGCCAGGGTGACCTTCAGTTTCAAAATGTACACATGCACATTATAATGATCTCTTTTAATTATCTAACCATAATTTATTTCTGACATATTTCTGAATAAGACAACTCCCAGAGAAATCTGTATATGTGCCTACTTCTGAGAAATACTTGTCAATATTTTAGCTGTAACAAAATGATTTTCTTCTACTGCACACTATTTTTTTACATTTTGTTATATAAAACCACAAGAAAACTTGCATGGAGTATGAAAATTGGAGATGTTATTTGTAGTCTGTGATTTCAGTTAACAAAAGCTAACCAGTTCCGATTAGTTTGTAGAGAGCTCTGTCCTGTTGCACTGTCACCTTAACCCAGTTTTTCATTTTGGTTTCCTTTTCTTCTTTCTACTTTGCTTCTTGTTTTTTTNGGTTTTTTTCCATCCTCTTCACTGAACAATAGCTGCTTCAACAAATCTTTTCATGAAAATTGTAAGATTCATTTGGGAAAAATTTTCTGGGACTAATGAAAAGACCATTTGATACTAAGTGTTTAAAGGATTCACTGGAATATTTTGAGGTTCAAGTTTAATATGAAGAACATTTTCAAGAAAAGTAGCTGTTAAATATTACCTTTTTTCTTTTTTGGCTTGTTCAGACTTGAATATTTCTGAAAGCTACATACTAGCAGCAAATGACCTTTAATACGTCTATAGCTGTTTCTAAATTTTGGCGTCCACAATGTCCCATATTTTCCTCACAAATAATATTTTTTTTAGATAAATAGTTGCATAATAGGTATAGACAATGTACTATTTCAAATACTTTACATGTTTTTAAAGTTAAAAATAAAACAAATCCTGCATTAGTTTATATCCATGTAACATATAATGAGAGAGATAGTTTAGATGATGTTAGATGACATGTTTCTCCTTGTGCCTCAGAGAGCGTTTGAAGTATCCTGATGTCTTAAACTTGCTTGAAGCTACATATTAAGAACATAATCAGCAATGTTACACAAATGACAACAAATGCATATTTGAATTTGATTTACTTCACAATGCTGAGAAACGAAAGTATGTCTGGTAACAAGTGCACCTGTAATGGAAGAACATACATTTTTCCTGCATTAAAAAAAACCAAAGAGGATGCAAATGATTTTCAACTGTGCTGTCTCAGATGTTTTACTCTGAACTCTATTTTGCTAGTAAGATAACTTTGGAAATAACGAGTATCTCTGGGAACATGTGCATGGCTGGAAGATGTAAACAATCCTCATAATTCAGTTAAAATTTTAACAAATACAAAGTTATATAAAACACATCATCTTGACCAGTATTTAAGGAGCTCCCTGCAGTATTAAAGTTACCTAATTTTTTATTCATCCTACCTTGCTGTCACTGGAAATAATTTTTCATGTGTTGCAGTAAAAATTAGTGGGTCTTGCCCTAGCTCATAGGCTGTCACTTCTCCAGTTTTTCTAGTAGTTCAAACATCTTCTTCAATCCTCTCTAGTACCTAATCTCTTTCACCATCACACTAGTCCCACACTGACTGTTTTGTTGTTTTTTTTTACGATTTAGATTCTTATTTTAAAAATATATATATTTATTAATGGCTTATTGGACATTCCAGGTTATAATAACCTCTCATCCATTCAAAGAATTTTGAGGACAATGATAGCATGTTCAGTAGCTTATTGGCACATATAAACCATCATGTATTTGTTTATCTTAGGTTGCAGTGCCGAAAATGCCATTATTTCCCTTATCCTACACAGCAATGTGGTGCAATTTCATTAACAGAATGCTACAACAATGTCTGAACAGCCATTATAAAAAATGACAATATTATTTATCAGTCTCCCAATTACATTTTGAGTTTATAAATTACGATGTTGTTCACTCCATGGACTGTACAGCATTGTATAGCAACACAATAGATTACTACTTAGGCACTAGTCCTCAACAGACTGATGTCCAGCAACTGAGATTAGGAAGTGAGGGCAAAAATACAAATAATTGGTTCTCTTTAATCAATATTTGTCCTCTCTTATTAATACTTGTAAAAGACCATATAGTACTTTAAAAAGAAGTTAATAAAAATGTTGAATTTGTGACTAAGGGAAGAATGAAGAAAGAGAAAATTATAATGCAAACCTCAAAATAAAAGGAAAAAACTACTAAGAAGTGCTTTCTTAGCATATTACCACATGACTGAAGAGATGCCACATATTTGCAAGTAACAGAGAACTTGGACTTTATTCACTGACTTGCACCACCCTCAAGGAATTTGTGCTCTTTCACTGAAGAGGGACAGAATCTTCAATGGAGAAGTGCAATGAAATGTCTGAGGTTTTTCATCTGGAATTCTAGAAGTTTCAGAAATCACTGTTCTGAGATCAATAAGACTTATCCATAAGAGAGAATGAAACATCTTTCTGGCACAGGACGAAGACAATTTTCTGTTTTCCTTTGGCAGAAGAGGTTTATTTCTCAACCACAAAAATAATAAATTTTAAAATCTATTTTGATTTAAATAAAATATTAAGAAGTGTTTTTAAACCTTTTGAATTGTACTTCATCAATCTGCCTTTAATATCAGGAAAAAAATTCCAAAATGCCATTTGTAAAAAATANATTTACAAAATAACAAAATCCAGATAAATTAGACCTGGTTCAGAAGGAAGTAATTTAGCTTGACTAAGACAATATCTAAAAGAATTACTGTAGTAACATTGAAAAATTAAGACTTGCAAAAGGACTGTGAAAATTATGGCACTTAAATTCTCATGGAAATTCTATAAATAAATATATATAATTTTTCTTGTGAAACAGAAAAAAAACTTTCCATGGGAGCAAATTACATAAGCTTAATTGTAACAAAGTGGGAATTTCTTGATCTTGTGTATTTAAGCATTTAGGCACATCTAGAAAGAGAAAAAGAAAAGCTCTTGTACTGAAGTTTTCCGAACAAATGAATCTTATTCCATTTCCCTTGTGTCACTGACCTTATCCTGTAACTTTTCAATTCTTGTATTCAGTGTGGATGAAACTGAATGAAGTATAAAGATCTCAAAGACTAAGAAGTTCTAACATATTTAATGAAAATAAAGGACTGGTAGAGAAGAGAGACTTCTACAAATATGTAGCTAATGTAGCTTAGCTACACTTCTTAAAAATTAAGTGTTATGGAAGTTCAGCCTTATGACTCTGAGGAAGCCAACCTTCGTTTGTTTGTGAGTCATGGAATTACTAGATTGACCCAGCTCAATTTTCTACTGTTGACAATTGCAGGACCTTCAGAAAGTCTTAGCACAGAAATCAAATGGACTTTGAAGAAGCTATGCTGAGATACTCTTTGATGGCTTAGAGTCTTGATCTTCTTAAATTTAATCTTGGGTATAATTGAACTTTCAGAACAAAATCCCACTAGGTTCATGCTGAATTTTCATTTTTTTAAAGTTCTTAAATAGTTCAAGCAATAAGTCACACACTGTCATAGTCTGATATTAAAGCTTTGATGGTAGCTAAAAAATGTTAACAACAATACTAGAAGAAACCAGTAAAGCTCTGGGAAAAGTACCATACCTGTCTAACTTTCAAAAACCATTCTCACCTTCCATTGTTCCTGAACTCGAGGAGTGAGCTCCATCATGTTGTGCTTTTCAGTTTATTAGCACCTCATAACAATCTCTTCCTCTTTCTGCACATATGTAGGTTTATGAATGTTAAACATTCTTCTCCCCACTTATCTACTGCTCTGGTAACCTTCAGCTTTCTATTTTGATGACTTATAATTTGACACCAGTTTCTCACTAAAGGAGAAGCAGTATTGTTACTAAAGCTTTAAAGCTCTTATGTTAATTCTGATTTCAGCTCTATTTATCTTCAGTATCGTATTTATTTAAAAGATAAATAAAGAAATTTACAACCTCTGTTGTACTTAGCAAAGATCAAGAAAATGCACTGAGAAGGAACATGATAAAAATGGAGGTAAATACTGTTAACAATTTCCAGCAGAAGAATGATGTTGGATGAACTTCTCAGCACCCTCCCAGCTCTTTTTTTTTATTACTTCAGACTTCATTCCACCAATCCTAAGAGAAAAATAAGAAAGTGAAAATAAGAGAGCACTAACACATAAAGAATCTGACTTGATTGCTGTCATTTTCTATAGATGTATATGTTCTTCTGTTTTCCTAGGGCAATGAATGCCATCTTGGAAAGCTCTGCTTTGGAAGTGGGCTGCACAAGTAGTTTGCACATTGTAAACGTATTGAATTACTCTGCATTTGGAAGACGAATCTATAGGTGAAAGTAAAGCCCACTTCCTGGATAAATATTTGTTTGAAAATAAAGAGGCTCTATCAGACAGACCAAAAAACATACCATAGTACATGTTAGTAAGTATATTTGTTCCAGGACAAATATATTCAATTCTAAGTAGAACATTAAAGATAAAAGTTTGTTTCTTTATTTAAAATAATAATAATAATTGAAAAAAGTATTCAGCAGTACACATTAGCAGCAACTATTAGCATTTCAGATCACACTGAAAATTGAGGGCATGCATTTACCAAATGTTAGGACAGGGACTTAATCTCAGCATTCAATGCAAAAATAGTATCAACTCAATTTCAAATTTTACTTGGGTTAAAATCGATTTAAATACTTGCCATCCTCTTTCTTTCAGAGTTGCCCATTCACTTTTGTGAGTATTATCAACAAGTCTTCTAATCCTGGAAAAAAAGTATTATTATTTCAAAAAATACTAAGAACATTTACAAATGTAAATTGGCTTTACTCCATTGAATTTAGTGAAACTCTGTCAGTTTTTCACGGCTTGCAACATGGTGGTTTTAATTTAAAAATTAGATTAGGTTCAAAGAGATCTTCTATCACAAGATTTAACCAGTCTTTCATCCGAATGTTGCTCTTACTCCAAATTTGGCTGTTCTTCTGAGCTCTCCAGGCAGTATCAGTCTTGTGATACAAGCAGCCTAGGTAGTTAAAATTTAAAGAGAATTTTCTTTCATTTATAGACTGCTTATAAATTAGAGTGGGTTTTTCTTCAGTTGTTGAATGTTGCTCAATGCACCTTCCCTGTGAGTTGCTATAGTAATACAGTGCGATAATTGAATCTTAAAGCAATCTCATTCTTGTTGAAAGATTATGCGTGCTAAAGGTAAGAATGCACAAGTCCTTTTACTAAATCATTCAAGGTACGTTGAATGGTTATTAAAAGTGGCAAAAATCCTATTTTCTTTTTTTTTTCTATTAAACAAAACATGCTTGATAAATTCCGTTGAACTTTTATTCTCTCTTCCTTTCAAGTAGAAATGAACAAAANGATCACCTGCAGTGATAAAAGAAACTAGAAGCAACAAAAAATCCAAGCTCTGTATCCTAATTGAGAGGCTTCCAAGCAAGCAAGCTGTAAGTTAGCTGCAAGTTTGAGGTGTTTTTACAACTGACATTTTGATTAACTCTTATTTGAATGTGTACATCCGAGGAGAGGGTACAGAAACTTGAGGAGAGCACAGCTACCCCTAAGATTCTTAGAGTAAGCAGCTTAGAATTTCAAAGAGAAAGTTTGGAGGAGCTAGGTTCTGATAATCCCCTCCCACAGTTCTGCTTCAGACAAGCGCATTGAGAATAAGACTTATAATTCAACCTTAGCTCTTCCAAAGTTAGTTATCTTCCCTCTATCCTGCAGCTCATTCTAGACTTTCTTTAAGGGCAGTTTTACAATAACCATGAGAACATGCTCTTTTTAAGAAAGAGGTAATTGCAGCAATGGATTTAATAATATTTAGTTTAAGTCAATGGACAAATGTGAAGGATGTTTTTGGAACACTAGAAGTTTGATTGTTAACTGATACCATCAGTGAATCTAATTTTTCTTTTTCGTAGTCAGTGTTGAATTCTGGGTAATAAAGTTTAACTTCCTGTCATTTAACCTTCACAGAAATCCTTTTTTACAATTTTGCTGACATGGGTAGATCAAGTCTAACAGAATTTTTTTAGTGTTTATCAGCATAGGGTAATGCTACCTAACAGATATATTTAAAGAATGATTGTAAACTGAGGGCTTGGTCATCTCATTGAAGTGAGAAAGGTTTTAGGATGGAAGACACAATGTTATTATTGCTAGGGTCTGTGAGGGAACAAACACAATGGCATAACTACACGTTGCTTGGCAGTTAGGAAACATTATCTTGTCTGTGAACAGCTGATCAAATACCAGATGTTCAAAGAAGTGCAAGTTCTCTCTTGATACTGGTTTTCATTCTTCATTTGGCTGAGCAGAACTGTGATATGTTATTTATTCAGAGCCAATTTATATATTTGCTATGCTCATGAAGTTTTGCTTAGTTGCTAGAAGGCCTGGGGAAAAAAAAAATTCACATGAGGATAATAAATCACTAGGATGAGCAATAAATAAATAAATTACAAACAAACACAGACACACAGACACAGACACAGACACACACACAAAAAAAAAAAAACAAACCACCCAGTTGCTATTGGACATAAATGAAAATGAAGCCTTAACATATCTGGCACAACAGTTCCTTAGTTAAATGATTGAAATAGCAGTGTTTTGGGGAGGAATTTTCTTCCTTTTTTTTTCTTCAGCCTTTTCTCATGGAAATAAAAATGTAATTTAGTGGTGTCTTTAGCATCTAGAAAATGTTTTCTTTCTAAAATAAAATGAAAATTACAACAACAACAACAAAAACATTTGTAATTTCATGCTGTGATCAGTAGGAAGTGTTTAAAACCTCACCATTGATTACCAAAATAAACTTCAGAGACTTGAGAAGAAGATTCATCTGATACTGTAGGTGCAAATGTTCTAGTCTCAATATCCCATGCTTATTTTAATAGTCACTTGCCTATACCTCAGATCAACATTACCTTATGCAACTAATAATTTTGTACTGATCTCAAAAATAAAATAAAAGCAAACATGATGATTTAGGTTATAGGAATATTATTACATAAAATAAACTTGAATTTTGAGTACAATGAATTTAATGAAAAATCTTAGTTTCAAAAAAATTTTGTGGCATCGAATTTCAAGTGCACAAGCATGTTATTTTAATTAAGAACATTTTCCTGTGCTTTTCTTTTTTTTTAATTAGATGCCCATAATCATTACTCAAGTTTTAAGTACTAAGAAAAGGAAAGGAAGAGAATTTATTAAAATAAATTAAAAAGAATACATATTTTTTTCTGGACTTTCTTATACAGAATTTTATGATCTGGAATGATGTTTAAAGTCAGCCAACATAGAAAAAAAGAATTATAGACTATATTTGAAAAATACACCTTAGAATATTTAAAAAGCACCAGCTAACTGTGACTTCAAGACAATCAGATATTAATCAGAACATTAGTTCATACTGTGAAATAGTTACTTAGAAAATCTAATGCAATTCTTAGCTGTCAATACTAGGGAATACTGAGTAAGAAAGTTAAGATTTCTGTTTATCTTGCTTGTGGTTGTATACTACTGTATAGTATTTTATTAAAACAGCAGTAATTATTTCTTACAACTACCTAAAGTGAGAAGCAGATACTGAAAAAATCATCAGGAATTACTGAGTCTAAATAAGCTTAAATATGTCCATATTAGTTTTTGTAATCAATCAACCAATCTTATTCATTAACTTTGTGTGAGTTTCTCATATTGTTCTGGACAGTTTTTGTGTATTTTATACTACTGGTAAGAACAGTGAGAAAGATAGAAAAAAATGAAGTAGTCAGAATTTTAACTTCTTTATAATGAGTAAAATAAATTGGTTTTATTTTGCCTAGAAGGAAGCTCTTTGTACAGATAATGTTCATGAGTGTATTTAGACATTACATCTGCTTTCGCACTAGGATGCAGAACACCTCTTCAAACACAGACAAATGGAACAAAGCTTTTACATTGACTCTCATTTTAAAAAGCTCTATTTGAGTGCTTCTCAAGTGATTTCATGAGAGGAAAATTTAAATTACAAAAAAGACTTCTTATTAAAAAATATTATTCTGAGTCCTATGAAGAAATTTATTCGAGAGCATTTTTATTTGGCAAAACTGGCTCGTTTCCAATGGGCAGTTTCACAGTGGGAAAGGCTATGAGATATAGCCCTAATAATTTCTCTATGGGCATGACAAATGTATCTGTGATTGGACCAATTGGGATTTCATGGTCTGTAGCTCTATGAATTTGTCAGTTCTGTTCAGTTGTGGCTCCATCATATTGTTCATGCTATTTGGAGGAAAAAAAAAAAAACAAAAGGAAAAAAAAAAGAAGAGAGAAGAAGAGAGAGAGAAAAAGAGAAAGAAAAATTTCAAAATGAAATTGTTTAAAATTACACTGTGTACTGACTCCAGACAATTGGTTCTTGTCCAGAATCATTTCCTATCTGTTGATAGATTCTTGCTGTAATATTCACAACTCATCTGTGGCTAGTCACAGCCCATTAACCATCTGTTCCTCTATTAAGCAACTTTCTTTTCATAATGTAAGTATTTAATTTTAATAAACGTTATCTGCTAAGCATTTATCTTATACATAATAAGAAACTGTTTCCAACATAGTCACTGGGCCGTATAAAAGTAATAATATTTTTGATGGAATCTCTTGGATGTGAATGCAAAAGTCATTATCAGAGTAGTTTAAAAAATGAAAAGTATTGAAAATATGGATTATTGTAAATAAGATATATTTCTTTAAAGTTAAAAATGGGCAAAAATCTTTACATGCTGAAGTACCTGCCTGATTCAACAACACGTGAACAGAAAGTGAGCTGTGAAGTGTAGCTTGGTTTTATACATTCCATTCTGTAGCAGAATTAAGATGTACTAACAGCAATATTTATAAAACACTTCAAACATAGGGAATAGAAGCCTGGTATGCTTTTACAAATCCATTTACCTCCCTTATTTACTTAGATTACTTGGTGAATGTAATGTAAAATACATCAATCAACAGGAATGAAATTACAACCATGAAGTTTAAAAAGCATAGCAAGCTCAAGAGGCAGAAAATAACTGAATTAAGATTGCCAGGGTGACCTTCAGTTTCAAAATGTACACATGCACATTATAATGATCTCTTTTAATTATCTAACCATAATTTATTTCTGACATATTTCTGAATAAGACAACTCCCAGAGAAATCTGTATATGTGCCTACTTCTGAGAAATACTTGTCAATATTTTAGCTGTAACAAAATGATTTTCTTCTAC
>JACDJE010000082.1:3378035-3414643 GCA_016647715.1 Pavo muticus | reverse complement strand
TGAAAAATTAAGACTTGCAAAAGGACTGTGAAAATTATGGCACTTAAATTCTCATGGAAATTCTATAAATAAATATATATAATTTTTCTTGTGAAACAGAAAAAAAACTTTCCATGGGAGCAAATTACATAAGCTTAATTGTAACAAAGTGGGAATTTCTTGATCTTGTGTATTTAAGCATTTAGGCACATCTAGAAAGAGAAAAAGAAAAGCTCTTGTACTGAAGTTTTCCGAACAAATGAATCTTATTCCATTTCCCTTGTGTCACTGACCTTATCCTGTAACTTTTCAATTCTTGTATTCAGTGTGGATGAAACTGAATGAAGTATAAAGATCTCAAAGACTAAGAAGTTCTAACATATTTAATGAAAATAAAGGACTGGTAGAGAAGAGAGACTTCTACAAATATGTAGCTAATGTAGCTTAGCTACACTTCTTAAAAATTAAGTGGTATGGAAGTTCAGCCTTATGACTCTGAGGAAGCCAACCTTCGTTTGTTTGTGAGTCATGGAATTACTAGATTGACCCAGCTCAATTTTCTACTGTTGACAATTGCAGGACCTTCAGAAAGTCTTAGCACAGAAATCAAATGGACTTTGAAGAAGCTATGCTGAGATACCCTTTGATGGCTTAGAGTCTTGATCTTCTTAAATTTAATCTTGGGTATAATTGAACTTTCAGAACAAAATCCCACTAGGTTCATGCTGAATTTTCATTTTTTTAAAGTTCTTAAATAGTTCAAGCAATAAGTCACACACTGTCATAGTCTGATATTAAAGCTTTGATGGTAGCTAAAAAATGTTAACAACAATACTAGAAGAAACCAGTAAAGCTCTGGGAAAAGTACCATACCTGTCTAACTTTCAAAAACCATTCTCACCTTCCATTGTTCCTGAACTCGAGGAGTGAGCTCCATCATGTTGTGCCTTTCAGTTTATTAGCACCTCATAACAATCTCTTCCTCTTTCTGCACATATGTAGGTTTATGAATGTTAAACATTCTTCTCCCCACTTATCTACTGCTCTGGTAACCTTCAGCTTTCTATTTTGATGACTTATAATTTGACACCAGTTTCTCACTAAAGGAGAAGCAGTATTGTTACTAAAGCTTTAAAGCTCTTATGTTAATTCTGATTTCAGCTCTATTTATCTTCAGTATCGTATTTATTTAAAAGATAAATAAAGAAATTTACAACCTCTGTTGTACTTAGCAAAGATCAAGAAAATGCACTGAGAAGGAACATGATAAAAATGGAGGTAAATACTGTGAACAATTTCCAGCAGAAGAATGATGTTGGATGAACTTCTCAGCACCCTCCCAGCTCTTTTTTTTTTATTACTTCAGACTTCATTCCACCAATCCTAAGAGAAAAATAAGAAAGTGAAAATAAGAGAGCACTAACACATAAAGAATCTGACTTGATTGCTGTCATTTTCTATAGATGTATATGTTCTTCTGTTTTCCTAGGGCAATGAATGCCATCTTGGAAAGCTCTGCTTTGGAAGTGGGCTGCACAAGTAGTTTGCACATTGTAAACGTATTGAATTACTCTGCATTTGGAAGACGAATCTATAGGTGAAAGTAAAGCCCACTTCCTGGATAAATATTTGTTTGAAAATAAAGAGGCTCTATCAGACAGACCAAAAAACATACCATAGTACATGTTAGGAAGTATATTTGTTCCAGGACAAATATATTCAATTCTAAGTAGAACATTAAAGATAAAAGTCTGTTTCTTTATTTAAAATAATAATAATAATTGAAAAAAGTATTCAGCAGTACACATTAGCAGCAACTATTAGCATTTCAGATCACACTGAAAATTGAGGGCATGCATTTACCAAATGTTAGGACAGGGACTTAATCTCAGCATTCAATGCAAAAATAGTATCAACTCAATTTCAAATTTTACTTGGGTTAAAATCGATTTAAATACTTGCCATCCTCTTTCTTTCAGAGTTGCCCATTCACTTTTGTGAGTATTATCAACAAGTCTTCTAATCCTGGAAAAAAAGTATTATTATTTCAAAAAATACTAAGAACATTTACAAATGTAAATTGGCTTTACTCCATTGAATTTAGTGAAACTCTGTCAGTTTTTCACGGCTTGCAACATGGTGGTTTTAATTTAAAAATTAGATTAGGTTCAAAGAGATCTTCTATCACAAGATTTAACCAGTCTTTCATCCGAATGTTGCTCTTACTCCAAATTTGGCTGTTCTTCTGAGCTCTCCAGGCAGTATCAGTCTTGTGATACAAGCAGCCTAGGTAGTTAAAATTTAAAGAGAATTTTCTTTCATTTATAGACTGCTTATAAATTAGAGTGGGTTTTTCTTCAGTTGTTGAATGTTGCTTAATGCACCTTCCCTGTGAGTTGCTATAGTAATACAGTGCGATAATTGAATCTTAAAGCAATCTCATTCTTGTTGAAAGATTATGCGTGCTAAAGGTAAGAATGCACAAGTCCTTTTACTAAATCATTCAAGGTACGTTGAATGGTTATTAAAAGTGTCAAAAATCCTATTTTCTTTTTTTTTTCTATTAAACAAAACATGCTTGATAAATTCCGTTGAACTTTTATTCTCTCTTCCTTTCAAGTAGAAATGAACAAAAATATTCCTTGATTCCAAAATTTAAAATTTAGATTTAAGCTCCAAACACAGTCCACATTTGACTTCCTGTCAAATGAGGTTTGTTTTCTCTGGCAGTGCTGCCACTACAATGCACTCCAACACTCTTCCTCAGCCAAACCAGTAATCTTTCTCAGACAAGAGCCTGGAGTGGTAGCACTTCCATGCAGAGATTTGTAGTCACTCATTTGGACACAAGATCATGAAATAAATAGCTTTGCTGTACACTGCTTGACTTTAGCATAACTGGTTAGAGAATCAGTTGTGTCTTGGCTAGAATAGAGCTGAACTGGAAAATACATATTTTTCAGGCTTGAAATCTTAAAGTTGAACTACATATTACAATCAGAATCACAACTTGGTAGCAGGGATAGTGGCATATTGCACCATCGTTTATTTCACCTATATGATGTGCTGTTTCTTTTGTATTAAGAAATTCAGGGGAGGTTTAGGTTAGATATCAGGAGGAAGTTTTTCACTCAGAAGGTGGTGAAACACTGGAACAGGTTGTCCAAGGAAGTTGTGGATGCCCCATCCCTGAAGGCATTCAAAGCCAGGCTGAATGTGGCTTTCGGCAGCCTGGTCTAGTGGTTGGCGACCCTGCACACAGCAGGGGGGTTGAAACTAGGTGACATTGTGGTTCTTTTCAACCAAGGCCATTCTATGATTCTACAATTCTATGATATTTCCATATTTTCCAGTATATAGCAATACCCAACAAAACTAAACCATTTTAAAGGAAAGGATGTTGTTCAATTTTCTGGTGTTTGCCAAGAACTGTTGCTCTTATCACACTGTTCTATACTGGTATATCAGTTTCACTGTACTGATAGTCCAATACTTCCTACTGACAGTAACACTTCAGAATGCTTAACTTTTCTGTTGTATGATCAGTTTTGCATGTGATGTCTTCAAATTTATATGGTGAATTGAATTAGTTATGTCAACAATTCATGTCATTAAATCTATCTGGCTTTATGTGAAGTTCTTGTTGAAAATATTCCTGCAAAATTAACAGAATTAACATCTACAAAAAAAACCTTGTAATAAAAAGTCTGACTTTGTAGATTATATACTTAAAGGTTAGTTAGGATCAGTAAATATTTAAGTGTATAATCCAGGGATTAGGGATACATTAAACAAAACATAAGAGGAGCTTATATATTAGATTTCTCCAGATATGCGCCTAGAAGACAAATGAAGGACTCTGAAAGATTTTCCTGTGTCCTTCCAAGTTCAGCTTTTAGTAACAAATTTGTTTGTTCGTTTGTTTGTTTAAATTAATATTATTATTATCTGACAGAGGTATTGGTGGGGGGGGCAGAGTTTAGCAAATTAATCTTTTCTGAGTGAATCAGTTTTAGACTGACACTTTGCTAGGGAATAATTTACTTGAAGTGTGTGCTGTAAGAAGCTGAAAGATTTATTGCACCTCCTCCATTAGCAGCTATGCTAACCAAGCAGTTGTTTTATTCTGATCTGTTAATAAAAACCTGGGGAACAGGGAAGAGCTTTCTTGACTTTGAATCCCTTGATTCCTGTACTGGCTTCTTTTCTCATACCGGCTCACTTCATTGACTTGATTCCACAGTATTTTATCCTGTGGTTTGAAATGGAGAATGTTAGCTACAGGGCTAGTTTTATATGTTTTGCTTCAATTCAAGTCACAATGACTAGGTTTATGACCCATCTTTACCGAACATATTGTTTGTCAAGATCATTCTAAAAATAACATCAGAGGCAATTTCCAAAGTATCAGTTATTGTATTCTTCAAGGAATTATGCTCTGCGGTATACTGGTGAACAAATTCTCATAATAATTTAGGAATTTAGTCTACCTCAATCAAGCAATTTCAACATTGTCTCTCTGACAATGTAAGTTCTTTTAAATCATACAGTCATAGAATCAATCACAAGGTTGGAAAGGACCTACAAGATCATCTAGTCCAACCACTCTCCTATCACCATTACTACCACAAGCTACTAAACTATATCTCGTAAGTACCTCATCCAGGTGCCTCTTGAACACTGCCAGGGACAGCGACTCCACCACCTCCCTGGGCAGGCCNTTCGTCTAATGTACTTATATTCACTGTGGAGTACAAGTCTTGATTTCCCACGTAATAATTTGGGAAGCCCTCTAGCTGATTTACAAACCAGAGAGTAATTGTATTTTAAGTAATACATTAGAATGGGAAAAAGATCACTCTTTCTCTGGCAGATTTACATTTTGCAATGTAGAAAATTTTTTTATCCTTTACCTAAGCACATCATGCTCCTGTGCTCCTAATAGCACAATAATAAACTAAACAGGTGTAATACTATTGCTAGCTTACATCAGCAAGACAATTGCTGGTGATTGGTTAATTTCAAATGTCACCACCCTTATAAGCTAAGAAGCATGCGTGCACTGTAGATTTTGTTACTACATCTTAACCTACATTCTGCCTGCATCTGGCACTGTATTGTTCACTTTTGTTATTCTAAACAGCTATGGCCTATCTCATCATCTTGTAGAAATCCCAGATATTGTGAGTTTTAAGCAAAGCTTAAAAATATTCTAAGCACAAGTAGGTGTAATATAACTGTTGCCATAATTCCTGTATTGACTCTTTTCCAGCTACATCTCAAGGGTGTGTGTCAGTAGCAAAGTAAAATCTTCTCACAAA
This sequence comes from Pavo muticus, assembly GCA_016647715.1. Classification (NCBI taxonomy): domain Eukaryota; kingdom Metazoa; phylum Chordata; class Aves; order Galliformes; family Phasianidae; genus Pavo; species Pavo muticus. The sequence continues at coordinate 3,409,343 of JACDJE010000082.1, read as the reverse complement.
TAACTTTAATCTTATAAGCTGTACAAGAAAATTAGAGCCCATCTTTATTTTAGTGAAAATAAAAACTTAGATTCTGTGTCATCAATCTTGAGGTAGTAGAGAGTACTCATATTAATATCTCAAAGCTTCAAGAGGAAACACAAATCTTTTGCTGGGTGTATTGGCAACAACATTTAGGTGAGATTTGGAATGACTCTAGTTGTGAAGGAAGCCTTAAAAAATTAATCAGATGATTCTTACAAAAATATTGGTACTAGATATCTGTTTTTTTTGTTTGTTTGTTTTGTGCAGATACATGAAGAATGTCGATTTTTTGTTTTGTTTTGTTTTTGTTATTTATTTAATGTTCATATGTGAAAATCCCAAGAAATGATTTATACAGTAGAGATCTACAGAAATCTAGTATCTTCAGAAAAGGTTCTGTCTGAGTAGGGTTAAGAACTTACAGATTAAGGAAGAACAAGTATATTCTTTGGCCAATCTTCCTTTGTTTTGGCAAGCTCCAAATAGAGTTTAGTGTTGATGCCTGAATTACTTTATTAGATAAGGCAATGCTGCCTGTGTTTTACAGCTAGAGATCTTCTCATTTGATTTAAAATTTTCCATACTGACAAAAAATTTTCTTTATCACTCAGAAGCTTTGAAAGGGTATTGAGAAATTCAGTTTTTGAATTCTGAGAATTGCAATGCTACACTAATATTTTTAGGGAATTCAGAAAGCATATCATTCATAAAAATATTTTCCTGTTTTCTATTTTCTTGTCTACATTACACTTATTGAGATACTAGCCTACTATATTCCATTTAGCTCTCTCTGCTCTTGAAACTTTGTATCTACACACTTGAGGCTTCATATCCATCTAAAATACTTCTTCAAGAAAGCACCTATGTTTGTTTTTAGTGTGTGTATCTCCATGTTCCTGTTTCTTCTCAACCTTTAAAGAAATACATTTTAATGCAAATTTAATAAAACTGCTGAAGGTAAAAATTCAAGGGTATCTAATGTGCTTAAATATTTATGCATTTTCTATTAAGATTTTAAACATGTGCTTTTCCAAAGCTTGAGGTGCATGCTTAAATCAGTTTAAAAGCATGCATGTGATCTTATGTGAAAGCATGGGAAGGGAATTTTCAGACTATCAGTTTACGGAAGACTTATTCTCACTAAGTAATTAAGAAAGGTACTGTAAAAAATAAATACCTCCATTTGTGTTTTCCTTTCATAAGCTTAAAAAGTAAAATAGAAGGTCTTAATGACACTTGGCAAAAGTAGTAGAACTTTATAGAAATCCACAACAAAATCTTGGTAGCCTTTGTGATAGTGCATTTTCATTCATTCAGTATAATGCAGCACAATTAAATGGCTTTTTAAGGTAACAAAATATTTTGTTTAAAGTAATATTTTATGTGGAGAATTCATTTTACTGCCCGACCATGGTCTTTATTGTTCTGGATCAGGTATTCTGTTAAAATACATAGGATTATTTTGTTAGACTTATAAATATTGCAGTGGTATTATTCACTACAAAATGTGTAAATGTACCAGTACTTTATTACCAGAATTAGTACAATTTGTTTAGTATGTTTTATTACTTTTTAATTACTGTGATATGTTAGATTTTATTCTTTAATATCTTGAAACTCACAGTTTAGCTGGTGGTTAAAATCAAGAGGATATCCACAAATATATTTATTTTGTGATATATATTTATACAGACCACGGTCATTGCTCTGAATTAATTTGATAGCATATACATGTCAATGATGTTAAACAATGACTTAATTTTTCTTTATCATTGAAGACCTCCCATCATATGTATCAAATGAGTCAGTCCGTGAGTACTATGTGATTCCAGGTTTCCCGTGGCATGATATACAATGTTGGGAAGTACATCTGTCTCTAGGATTAGATTCGTTCTTTAATTCTCTGTGTTTATGCTAGTAGATCAATCAGAGCCAATGAGCAGTTTTAGGAACTGGAATTTGATTGTCTATTCCATTAAATGATTCCGATGTTCCCCATGTGAAAATTAGCTAATCCCAAATAGTTTCTTAACACAGCTCAGAATTTACATCACTCAAAAGGCCATTCTCAATGTTTAGCTTGCGTACAGCAACTCCTGTGGTGGAGTGTAAAATAATTTATTGTCATAGATCTCATCTGTTTCATGCTACTTGTACTTTGGGAAATCTGGGCACACTTAACCAACTGGTGTAGTGTAGACATACATAGCCTTACAGTTCTTCTCATGCAAGAAACAGAAGGGGAAGAAAGTCCTCATACATAGAATCATAGAGTTGTAGAATCATAGAATCACAGAATCATAGGGTTTTGTCACGGTTTTGTGATTTTTGGTTATCAGTATTCCACATCATAACATCATGTAGTGTGCTGAGAGCTAAAGAGTTAATGCTCCAGTTCTGGGTACCTGTCCCAGAAGAGAAGAACTACATACTACATACCCCAAAGGGCCTGTCACTGTTCTGTTTCCATTTTCCGTTCATAGGGAAAGATAAAACTGCTCTCATTTCACGAGACTGTCCATTTTCTCTCTTCTGCTCAGCCTGACTAGATGTCTCACCTCAGCATTAGAGTAAGGCCTTTGGTTTATGGACACTCTCTCTCATTTTATTTGTTTTATTAACTCCAATTCTAATTATATTGTATTATATTGTATTATTGTTTGTTGTCTTGCATTCCGACATCTTATTTAGTAAATTAGTTTGTTTCTCCTCATTGCCACTGTTTTGTTTGTAGGCCCATCTCCCTACCCTTTCCCCTTTTTCCTTTTTCCCTTTCCCAGGGTGTGGGTCCATGGGCCCCCCACCCCGCTAGTCACGGAACTGGGCTGAACCAGCCCATAAACCGTTGACATATTTGGAAAAGACTTCTAAGATGATCTAGTCCAATTGTCCATCTATGATCAATATAGTCCATTAAATCATATCCCTAAATACTACATCTATCCTTCCCTTAATCAACTCATGGGATGGTAACTTCACCACCTCCCTGGGCAACCTGTTTCAACACCTCACCACTCCTTCCAAGAAGAAATCTTTCCTAATACCCAGCCTGAACCTCCCCTGTTGTAACTTGAGGCCATTACCTCTTGTCCTATCGCTAGTTACCTGAGAGAAGAGGCCAAACCTCACCCTGCTACAACCTCCTTTCAGGGAGGTGTAGATCGTGATAAGATCTCTCCTGAGCCTCCTCTTCTCCAGTCTAAACAATCCCAGCTCCCTCAGCTGCTCTCCATAATACTTCTACTCCAAATCTTTCACAGCTCTGTTGCCCTTCTCCAGAAAAGCTCCAGAGCCTCAATATCTTTCTTGTAGTGACAGGCCCAAAACTGAACACAGTATTCAAGGTACAGCCTCACTAGAGCTGCGTATAAGGGGAGACATTCAAGGCAAACTTTATCCTTTCCATATAAAAGATCTAAATGAAGACACATCATGAAAAGTTTAAAACTTTCAAGGAAATTAAAAGCTTCTGACAGAATATTCTGAGTTCATGGAAAGTTCATTTCTTACAAAATCATCCTTATCAGAAGATTCCTGTCCAGCCCTTTTTGTGATTTATATGTACCAATCACATATCCAAATTAAATTTGTAGTTTGTGATCTCTCATTCTTCATACTCTTTCTGTAGATTAGATTTTTTCAGGATATCAGTAAAGTATATTCACTCTGCATTACCTGAATTTATTATTGTGGGATAAGTTTTTGTTGTTGCTGTTGTTGTTTTGGTAGGATAAAATCAAAGAGCAAATGATTTAAAGTTATCATTACTATGTGTATGTGTGCCTTCAAATATATATGTACATATTAATTGTGTGTGTTAAATTATATGTGAGTTTATCTTAATATAAAACAACTTGTTTTAAACATCTAGTCATTTTTTTCCCTACCAGGTCAGAAATCCAGATATTACCATACAGTAATATGAACAGACACCTAGCTAAATACCCTGTGGGGGAGAAAAANGAAAGCTCTGCTTTGGAAGTGGGCTGCACAAGTAGTTTGCACATTGTAAACGTATTGAATTACTCTGCATTTGGAAGACGAATCTATAGGTGAAAGTAAAGCCCACTTCCTGGATAAATATTTGTTTGAAAATAAAGAGGCTCTATCAGACAGACCAAAAAACATACCATAGTACATGTTAGGAAGTATATTTGTTCCAGGACAAATATATTCAATTCTAAGTAGAACATTAAAGATAAAAGTCTGTTTCTTTATTTAAAATAATAATAATAATTGAAAAAAGTATTCAGCAGTACACATTAGCAGCAACTATTAGCATTTCAGATCACACTGAAAATTGAGGGCATGCATTTACCAAATGTTAGGACAGGGACTTAATCTCAGCATTCAATGCAAAAATAGTATCAACTCAATTTCAAATTTTACTTGGGTTAAAATCGATTTAAATACTTGCCATCCTCTTTCTTTCAGAGTTGCCCATTCACTTTTGTGAGTATTATCAACAAGTCTTCTAATCCTGGAAAAAAAGTATTATTATTTCAAAAAATACTAAGAACATTTACAAATGTAAATTGGCTTTACTCCATTGAATTTAGTGAAACTCTGTCAGTTTTTCACGGCTTGCAACATGGTGGTTTTAATTTAAAAATTAGATTAGGTTCAAAGAGATCTTCTATCACAAGATTTAACCAGTCTTTCATCCGAATGTTGCTCTTACTCCAAATTTGGCTGTTCTTCTGAGCTCTCCAGGCAGTATCAGTCTTGTGATACAAGCAGCCTAGGTAGTTAAAATTTAAAGAGAATTTTCTTTCATTTATAGACTGCTTATAAATTAGAGTGGGTTTTTCTTCAGTTGTTGAATGTTGCTTAATGCACCTTCCCTGTGAGTTGCTATAGTAATACAGTGCGATAATTGAATCTTAAAGCAATCTCATTCTTGTTGAAAGATTATGCGTGCTAAAGGTAAGAATGCACAAGTCCTTTTACTAAATCATTCAAGGTACGTTGAATGGTTATTAAAAGTGTCAAAAATCCTATTTTCTTTTTTTTTTCTATTAAACAAAACATGCTTGATAAATTCCGTTGAACTTTTATTCTCTCTTCCTTTCAAGTAGAAATGAACAAAAATATTCCTTGATTCCAAAATTTAAAATTTAGATTTAAGCTCCAAACACAGTCCACATTTGACTTCCTGTCAAATGAGGTTTGTTTTCTCTGGCAGTGCTGCCACTACAATGCACTCCAACACTCTTCCTCAGCCAAACCAGTAATCTTTCTCAGACAAGAGCCTGGAGTGGTAGCACTTCCATGCAGAGATTTGTAGTCACTCATTTGGACACAAGATCATGAAATAAATAGCTTTGCTGTACACTGCTTGACTTTAGCATAACTGGTTAGAGAATCAGTTGTGTCTTGGCTAGAATAGAGCTGAACTGGAAAATACATATTTTTCAGGCTTGAAATCTTAAAGTTGAACTACATATTACAATCAGAATCACAACTTGGTAGCAGGGATAGTGGCATATTGCACCATCGTTTATTTCACCTATATGATGTGCTGTTTCTTTTGTATTAAGAAATTCAGGGGAGGTTTAGGTTAGATATCAGGAGGAAGTTTTTCACTCAGAAGGTGGTGAAACACTGGAACAGGTTGTCCAAGGAAGTTGTGGATGCCCCATCCCTGAAGGCATTCAAAGCCAGGCTGAATGTGGCTTTCGGCAGCCTGGTCTAGTGGTTGGCGACCCTGCACACAGCAGGGGGGTTGAAACTAGGTGACATTGTGGTTCTTTTCAACCAAGGCCATTCTATGATTCTACAATTCTATGATATTTCCATATTTTCCAGTATATAGCAATACCCAACAAAACTAAACCATTTTAAAGGAAAGGATGTTGTTCAATTTTCTGGTGTTTGCCAAGAACTGTTGCTCTTATCACACTGTTCTATACTGGTATATCAGTTTCACTGTACTGATAGTCCAATACTTCCTACTGACAGTAACACTTCAGAATGCTTAACTTTTCTGTTGTATGATCAGTTTTGCATGTGATGTCTTCAAATTTATATGGTGAATTGAATTAGTTATGTCAACAATTCATGTCATTAAATCTATCTGGCTTTATGTGAAGTTCTTGTTGAAAATATTCCTGCAAAATTAACAGAATTAACATCTACAAAAAAAACCTTGTAATAAAAAGTCTGACTTTGTAGATTATATACTTAAAGGTTAGTTAGGATCAGTAAATATTTAAGTGTATAATCCAGGGATTAGGGATACATTAAACAAAACATAAGAGGAGCTTATATATTAGATTTCTCCAGATATGCGCCTAGAAGACAAATGAAGGACTCTGAAAGATTTTCCTGTGTCCTTCCAAGTTCAGCTTTTAGTAACAAATTTGTTTGTTCGTTTGTTTGTTTAAATTAATATTATTATTATCTGACAGAGGTATTGGTGGGGGGGGCAGAGTTTAGCAAATTAATCTTTTCTGAGTGAATCAGTTTTAGACTGACACTTTGCTAGGGAACAATTTACTTGAAGTGTGTGCTGTAAGAAGCTGAAAGATTTATTGCACCTCCTCCATTAGCAGCTATGCTAACCAAGCAGTTGTTTTATTCTGATCTGTTAATAAAAACCTGGGGAACAGGGAAGAGCTTTCTTGACTTTGAATCCCTTGATTCCTGTACTGGCTTCTTTTCTCATACCGGCTCACTTCATTGACTTGATTCCACAGTATTTTATCCTGTGGTTTGAAATGGAGAATGTTAGCTACAGGGCTAGTTTTATATGTTTTGCTTCAATTCAAGTCACAATGACTAGGTTTATGACCCATCTTTACCGAACATATTGTTTGTCAAGATCATTCTAAAAATAACATCAGAGGCAATTTCCAAAGTATCAGTTATTGTATTCTTCAAGGAATTATGCTCTGCGGTATACTGGTGAACAAATTCTCATAATAATTTAGGAATTTAGTCTACCTCAATCAAGCAATTTCAACATTGTCTCTCTGACAATGTAAGTTCTTTTAAATCATACAGTCATAGAATCAATCACAAGGTTGGAAAGGACCTACAAGATCATCTAGTCCAACCACTCTCCTATCACCATTACTACCACAAGCTACTAAACTATATCTCGTAAGTACCTCATCCAGGTGCCTCTTGAACACTGCCAGGGACAGCGACTCCACCACCTCCCTGGGCAGGCCGTTCCAGTGCCTGACCACTCTCTGAGAGAAAAAGTTTTGCCTTATGTCTAATCTAAATCTCCTCTGACGCAACTTGAGGCCTTTTCCTCGGGTCCTGTTTGTTGCCTGGGAGAAGAGACCAACACCTCCTCATCACAACCTCCCTTCAGGATGTTGTAGAGTGCAATGAGGTCTCCACTGAACCTCCTCTTTTCCAGACTAAACAATCCCAGTTCCCTCAGCCGCTCCTCATAAGACCTGTGCTCCAGACCCCTCACTAAAGCCACTGCTTTCGCTACTATACTTGACTATCCTTTTCCAAAACAACAGAGTCTTATCTGGACTTTGTTCTGTCTATTATGCCTACATTCTTTCTAGTCTTCTACATTAATATAGAGTGTTGATTTGCTGCCTTTACCTTTTAACTAGATTACCAGAGCTGAGAGAAATATTTTTCAATAGCTTCATTGTATCACAATTGTTTCTTAACTCAGAAAGATGAGAAAAGCCTCAGTATTTCTAGTTCATTGGAAAGACTTCTGATATTCCCCCAGAAAAATTTTATAATTCTTGTTCCCATTCTTTGAAGAGGAATGATAACAGCGTGATTTGTCATGAAAAGTTATCATGTGATTCATGAAGAATATTTTGCCTTGTACACTTGACTCATAATACCCCCAACATAATGCTCTTAGTTACATTACTTAAATTTCACAATATGTGCCATTATTCTGTCAACCAGTGTTAAAGTAAAAAGAGCGAGAGTGTTTTAAGACTGAGTACTTTGTGTAGGTGACTTTAAAATTTATACTATATACTGAAAGTATTTTCTAAAATGTTGCCTAAGTTTCAAGTTTAAAACTGGGATTCGCAGATTATGAAATTAATGAGAAATATTAACACTACTGTACTGGTAACTAATTTAGCTGAAGGTGACTGTACAAATGTTTGGTTCAAGCAGTAGACATGAATATGATTTTGCTAATCAAGGAAATGTTTCTTATCCTATTGAATTTAGTAAAAGGCTAAAACTGAGTTTCATTGCTATCATGAGAAGACCCAAAATGTTGTTAAACATCTTAGAAAAAAACAGCCTCATATTGTGGCATCATGTGATGCTCTTTCTTGTGCTGTTTCTTTGTCAGAGGCAATATCTATGCACCTACAACATTATTTCAATCAAAGCAACAAACCCGCTTTTGCTGATAATGTACACTTCTTCTAGAAGGAATTGCTCTGCTTCTCTCCATAACATCTGGGCACACATAGAATCAAGTAAACATGGCATTGTTAGGGAGAATTAGAGGATCTCAACAATTATTATGGAAAAAATGAAGGAAAATTTAAGAAATTGTCTGCAACATATTTGGAAATTTTTACAGGTTTATTATTAAATTGTTAGTTTTGTGCATTATTCTTTAATTAAAAATTTCTTGAATGCCTATAACATATAATGCATATATAATATAATGCAGTTATACCACAAGTATGATAGGCATTTCACTTTATATTTCTCCCTTAAGAAATATAAAATTTTAATTATTTTCCATACAATCTCTGAAAAATATAATTCTGCTCCTTGATTCATATCAGGAGTTGTTGACAAGAGTGGTTTGGCAAAGAATTCTGTGTTTAAAAGAAAAAATAACGCTAGAATGAAATCTGTGAAAAATTGAGATTCTACTGATTCAGGGCAATCATTTAAGCTTAGATATTATTCAGCTTTCAAGGATACTAGGCACTCGTGTGTTATGCAATTATTCTTTTCTCTGAAGCAGAATGTCACTGAGGAACAAAAATACATTTTTAAAAATTTCTTTCTTGAATTTAATGTTTCTGTAGTGTGTGTGGTTTTTATCACAGTGGCAGCCACAGTAATAAACAAGTTTACATTTTTAGGATAGTTCTTCTAGTGAGTAAAATAGTTGTAGTCTGAAAAAGCAACTTTCTCCATCAAACTCAAAATGTGTTCTTTTAAATGAATTGCTATGATTTAAATTTGTATTGTGGGTTACATTTTGAAGAGTGCAGAACTGCGTACATTCTAAATGAGCTGTGGGTGCACAGGTGCTTATGGCTCACAAAGGATAATAAGATTTATAACTATGAGTCACACTGGTGCCTTATGAACAGCTTTAATCACCATTATAAGTACTTGTGTTATCTGACTATGTCTTTTATATGACATAGAAACCCCAGTTTCAGGGTGAAGGGCAGAAACACCTAACTAACACTGTTAGTTCTGTTATATTTTCTGTTAATTGGCATAGCCCTTTACACAGAAATACAGAGGAAAATCTCTGGAGTCAGGGGATGTTTAGTTTTGTGCAGCTATTTGCCTCTTGGTCAGAGCTTGCCTACATTGAGAAGGGTAGTTTAGGGAGCATGTTTACTTCATCTGTGTGGACAAAATGGTGCTGAAGGCAGAGTGGAAGATATTTCCAGCATTGTCTCAGCTGGCAAGAAAACTCCAGTTCTTGTGTGCCTGTGCTGCATTGCTGTTCTGTTCCTGGGAGGGCACTGCTTGTGGTATGGTACTAGCTGAGACTGCAGCTCTTTGCATGGCCTGCTCAGGAGCAAAGCCAATGCACTCAAAGCAGGATGCAGGAATAATGGGAGCAAAATTGGAATTTACGTGGTGCAGTGCACTCCATTTTGGAATATGATAACAAGGTAATGCAATACTAAAAACTCTAGATCTATGAGGAAGAAAAGCTGTCCAGCTGAGCAGTTTAATTGTAAACACATGCTATGCAGGGATAGATATTTTATGGGGTTATGTGATGGATGGGTTACTGTCCTATTATCCTTTTCAATTTCTTTACTCCTGCTCCTTTAAGAGAGCCTAGTAAGACAGGAATTGAGAGCTGGCAACATTGGAGACAACCTTGGCTGCAGCTAAGGAAATTATTCCTGAGTTGGCTGGAAGAAAGTATTTTATTCCAAGGCTGCAGTGTGGAGTACTTGGCAACCTTCCTCTGTTTTCCCACACTGTGGGAAATAGAATTTTCCCTGTTAAAAAATTATTATTTTTAATTCGTGTTTTAAAAACTTCTTTTGAGGAAGGTCCAGCCACAGTCATTGATCAATTAGTAAGATCCCTTGTGCTAATTGTGCACAGGTATGTGGGTAAACAAGATAGTTGCAAAAACTTTGTAGTGATGCATAAGTCTGGTAGAGGCAATGATAACTGAAGTTAAAGCTCTTTATCTCAGTTATGGATGAGTACATGATGCCTGGAACTAGGCTTCAAGTGAGAGCTATGATTATGAAGAAAAGTTGCAGGCAGGGGAATAGACTTCAGCCATCCTATTTGCACAAGTTTCCTGATGCTTCGTTATAGCATTACTGCTATACATGATCCTAGAAGAGCTGAAACATGCAAACTATTGAGACTGTACATATGCAGAGTTCAAAGAGTCTTCAATGACTCAATAAACTGACATTTTAAGTATTCATTGAGAGGAATACTGGTGAATCATCTTCTCCATCGGAGAAGTGGACATAAAAAAAGCTCTCTGGAGAGTCTGCTTTGTGAACAGTTCCTGATCTCTTTATCTCTTAATAATCACTACAACTGTACAAGAGTTAAAATGATGTTTTTGAGTTTTTTCCCCAAAAATATAAGCTTTCCTTGGCTTGAGGATCTTAAGGCTATTGCTTTGTCTTGCGATGAACTGATAGTTTGTAACAGCATTTACTGCAGATGTTCACCTACGTATGTGTGGTGTACCAGAATCACTGATAACAGTGAGCCTTACAACTTGTCTGGGCGCACATTGCTTATACTCATTGTTGAAAGTTATCATTTACTATGTTGTGAAAAAGAAGCAATGTTTCCAGATGAGATTAATAGAGTTTTAGGTATTTAGTGAAAAATTAATGTTTATCAACTGTCTTGCCTTTAAATGAAAGATTTGTGGTTCTACAGTTACCAGTACTTCAGATCAATAAGATTGTTAGCAAAAATGCTGAATCATGTCCAGAAAGCCAGATTTTGGCAGTATATAATTAAAAATCAGAAATATATTTCATAGATATCATCACTGTCTTCTTTCCATTAGAGAAAAAGAGGACTAATTTTTGTTTGTTTCTTTTAGTATGTTATTTCTTTAGTTTTAGTTCCTCCCTCTTTCTTTCTGCTCCCTTCCATCCTTCCTCTGTCAGTCCTCCATCCTCACTTCTAACCTCCTTTTCCTTCTTCCTCCTTCTTGATTACCAAACCCTCACACTTTTCCTTTTCAATTTAGACAGTGTACAAACTATTGTTTGTGCCTAGTTTGAATTTAACTCCATGTGTTTGGTATGCAATGTAATGAAGAATCCACATTTTAGCTGTTTTACTCATGCTGAATCTATACTAAATTGTAACATTTTGAGTTTTTGATTTTTTTGCAACTTTCTGTTGCTTTCTTTGTAAAATACGTTGTCATTTTCAAATGCACTTTGTAGTGCAGTTTTGATTACCTGTGGTTCACATTAAAGGATTAATTAATTGTAGGATAGTGCTATGTACTTTGTATATGAGATTTCTCAAGGAAATTTCCCTAGGTTGTTCTATTCAATCATCTAACTGTCAGTAAGCAAATTAGTTTACATAAAAAACATAGATAAGTCATATGAATATTTGTTCAGTCTCCTCTATCTTGTTCAGTACATGGCTGGATTGCCTCTGCTTCCACTTATTTAAGAACTATTCATTTACTTGTTACTTTCCATCGTATTTTTTCAGATATTTTATATTGTTTACCATCACCAACAGTGAAGTTCTGCACCTCTATATCTCTTGTAAATATGACTTATTTCCTAATTATTTTCAAGCGTCATCACAAACATATTCTTTTAAGTCTTGTACACTGACATGTTAACAAAGATGGTTCAACTTGATGTTTATTAGAGAATTTAGGATACTTAAATGGTAGTTGTGCTCTTTAGTAAATATATCTGCAATGTGAATTTCATTCTTTTTTTTCTAACTAAGGTAAATCCATATATTATAAATGTATCCTGTGTTTATCACCTCCCCAGATTGACAAAGCACTGTATTTTTTTCTTACCTACCTTTACAAGTGAGATTTCATTAAGAAAATATTTCTGACACTTGAATTTTTGAAGTTGCTCAAAAAAGTTCTGGAATCTGCCAGGCTTCAGTGAAAACATTCAAATCCTATGCTTGCCTATCGCTAAAAATAAACATCCCTAACATCTAAGGCATAAATCATCAAAGATAATAAGACCCCTTACTGCCCTGGTTTTCTAATGGAGTTAAGGTCTTAAAATACTTTGAAATCCATTTCTAACTGACAAATTTCAATCAAAAAATGTATAAGGTTCTATATAGCAGAGAGATTCATCTGCATAGAGTATGAGCAATATTACACTGAGAACATCCACATTATGCTAAGTAGCTTTGAAACCCAGAAGCAAAGAAAATTAAGTTAGGTACAGAGAATGTTGCAAAGTGGCAAGAGATGAAAATAAGGACAGGAGCATCAGAGAAAATCCATAATGCTAAGATATAATGTATGCTGTGAATATAATAAAAACTCTTTGATTTGGATTTTAAGTGCTGCATAATAGCTGGAAAAGCTATGGGGAAATGTTCTGTCAACAAACAAATTGATCAGACTAGCTAATAAGCTTGTTCCATATCCAGATTCTGTGATTAGATAACCATCCTGTAGATCAAATAAATAAATGTAACCTTCATGTTTAGCAAAATTAGACTAGTCACTAAACTATATATATATATATTCANATATTTGAAAATCTGTGGCTGCTGGGCAAAATCCCTGGGAGCTGGAAAAGGGAAACATCACTCCTATTTACAAGAAAGGGAGGAAGGACGATCCAGAGAACTGCAGGCTGGTGAGCCTCACCTCTGTGCCTGGGAAGATCATGGAACAGTTCCTCCTAGAAGATGTGTTAAGGCACATAAGGGATGAGCAGGTGATCTGAGACAGCCAGCATGGCTTTACCAAGGGAAGGTTGTGCCTGGCCAATACAGTGGCTTTCTATGATGAAGCAATGACATCAGTGGACAAAGGGAACACAATCTATGTCATCTATCTGGAATTGTGCAAGACCTTTGACATGTTCCCCCACCACATCCTTATCTCTAAATTGGAGAGATGTGGATTTGAGGGATGGACTATTCGGTGGATAAGGAATTGGTTGACACGTTAGAAGGAAGGGATGCCATCCAGAAGAACCTCAACAAACTCAAAAGCTAGGCCTGTGTGAACCTAATGAGGTTTAACATAGAAATGGAAAAATGCAAGGTTTTGCACTTGGGTCAGAGTAATCCCAGATATGTATGCAGATTGGGAGAAGAACTCCTTGAGAGTAGCCCTGTGGAGAAGGATCTGGGGGCCCTAGTGCATGAAAAACTGAACATGAGCCAGCAGCGTTATCTTGCAGCTCAGAAGACCAGTGGTATCCTGGGCTCCATCAGAAGAGGGGTAGCCAACAAGGACAGGATTGTCTGTCTCTATTCTGCCCTCGTGAGGTCCCATCTGGAGTACTGCATCTAAGTCTGGGTCCCCTAATACAGGAAAGATGTAGAGCTGTTGGAGAGGGACCAGAGGAGGGCCACAAAGATGATCAGAAGGCTGGACCACCTCCCCTACAATGACAGGCTGAGGGAGCTGGGCTCTTTCAGCCTGGAGAAGAGAAGGTTGCAAGGAGACAGAATGATTCTATGATTCTATAACATCATGACATAAAGGAAGCAATGTGTGTGTGTCATGGCATGATGAAAGCAAGGGAGATATGATCCTGGAGAACAGTGCTACAAAATCCAAGACTTATGAATTTAATTTTTAGAGCTATGTATGCTACTGTAATTCATTATTTGGAGATGTAAAACTGACAGAGCTTTTATTAATAAATAAATAAGTAAATAAATAATTCCTTGTGTGCTTAGATTCCTAAATTTTCTCCCATTTGAAAGAATTTACTACTATTTTTTTATAAGCTAAATAAAAAAAGTCATTTCAGAACTCAAAAGAAACTGAAGTAAAGTAACAGACAACAAATCAAACTGCAAAATATCATTGATTTTTCCTTGTTATAAATTCAGTTTTTAGAATATCTTTAGGCCTACTTATCTACCAATCCTTTTTTTTTTCTTCTTTTTTTTCTTTTTTTTTGGTATATCCTTAAATATTGTTAGCATCTAAATTTAATGAACACATTTGATTATATATAAATTTAATATGCAAAACAAGATGATATATAATTCAGTCTGTGAAAGGTATACAAAGGTGTTTAGCTAAGGCCCCAGGGGCCTAAGCTGTAGAAACAGAGTAATCCTACTCTAAACAAGGAAATTATGTTCCAAAGATATAATCTATGATTTGTCATCCTTGATCAGTTTCTAAGCCTTACTAATAATTTTCTAATTATGTTATGACTTGCATTAAAAATATATCACAAAATGTTAAAAGCTATGTTAAGGCACGTAGGACCAAGGGATAGATCTTGGGACCAGTGCTCTTCAACATCTTCATCAATGACACAGACGATGGCATCGAGTGCACCTTCAGCAAGTTTGCAGACAACACCAAGGTGAGTTGTGCAGTTGATACAATNTAGCTTGAGTACAGATTTATATACCATATGAAGATTTTTGAGTGAGTCCTTTGGCTGAACGGAGAAAAAAGATCACTGTCTTGTGGGTGGCAGCTTGATGGCATAAGAAGTGAAGGTATACTGGGAGAGATTCAAAGAAAAAAAGATACAGAGGGACACTCAAAATAGCTTGTAAGTAAGGAGAACTAAGAAGAAACATAAAGATACCTACATTAGGTTACAGGGAGAATAAAAAATTACAGAAAATGTTACAAAGTTTAAGGAAATCCTGCTGAAGATAAGAAAAAAACAAAACAGTCTGAATAGATTAGATAAAGATGGATAGGAAGAAGAGACAAAAAAAAAAAAAAGAAAAAGAAAAAGAAAAAAAAAAGAAAAAGAAAAAGCCAAACTGGGGCTCTTCTTAAATTTTCTTAAATAAAGAAAATTAGTAGGGAAATACGAAGGATAAATGAAACAAGGCTGAGAGAAAGGTATCAGGAAAACAGTTAATGTAGGAAAAGGAAATGTACAATGAAGTGACTGTATGTATTCGTAAGATATAAATATCACTGATCTCTTGATCTCACATGCGCCAATACTCAGTGTTCAAATAAGAATAGTAAGGGCTGACTGCCTCCTGGTTCTCAGAATAATTGCACTGACTGTTCCAACTTCTAAAAAAATGTGAATATTAAATTTCTTTGGCTTTCTTCTTGGAATACCTTGTGACATGTCTATCTAGAGAATTGCTTGGTGTCTGCCTCCTGGAAGACCGTTATATTTAGATGTATGTTGTATGCGGCACCATTTCCTCTATGAAGATATTTTCTATGTTGTTGCCTGTAGCTATGATGTAGAGCCCAATGGTGTGGAACAGAAACACTCTGGTGACCTGTTTAGATTGTGCCATGAGATGAGACACATTCTTGTACTAATACTGCCTGAATAGCAGTGAGATTTATAGGTCCAAAATATGGAATATGGTGACTGTTATAGGTTTGCTCAGCAGGTCTCCTTGCATGATCTCCTCATTCCTATGGCACACATGTAAGCAGATTAGTAGCTGTGGGTCCAGAGGACTTTTGTACAGAAAGCTTCTGCTTAAAAGTGGGGAGCTGTAGGACAAAATAAGAACTTCTAGCCCTCTTCCAGCAGATGGTGACAGAGATCCTTCCCTTGACTTTCCACAACCAACCTATGATTCTCTGATGCTCAGTCCTATGGGGTCTGGCTAATTCTTAAGGATGCCTCTGACTACTCTTTATGGATGTTTTTCTGAGGGCACAAGAGCTCTCCATCCCTCAGAATAAGAAAGCAGACAGGGAGGCAGGAAACTGGCATGGCTTGGCAAGGACCTGCTGGTCAGACTGAGGGAAAAGAAGGGATTGTACCAGCTATGGAAACAAATGTGTGTCACCTGGGAAGAATACAGGGATGCTGTCCAGACTTGCAGAGAGGGGATTAGGAAAGCCAAGGCACAGATAGAATTGAACTTGGTGAGGGATATTAAAAACAACATGAGGGGATTCTAAAGGTGCTCTGGCCAGAAGAGGCAGGCCAAAGAGAGCATACCTCCTTTGGTAAATGAGAAAGGAAAACCAGCTATGACAGATATGGAGAAGGCTGAGGTACTAAAGAGTTTTTTGCCTTGGTCTTCACTGCCAGCCAGGATTCTCATATTTTTCACACCCCTGAAGCTTGCATCCTTGAGCTTCTAGGTGGGAACTGGGGGAGTAAGTCCCACCCCCCACTCTAAGGGCAGAGCAAGTCCAAGACCACCTCATGAGATTGAGTGTATACAAGTCTATGGGGCCAAATGACATGCATCTCAGGGTCCTAAAGGAGCTTTCTGACATGGTTGCTGAGCTGCTCTTCATTATATTTGAAAATCTGTGGCTGCTGGGCAAAATCCCTGGGAGCTGGAAAAGGGAAACATCACTCCTATTTACAAGAAAGGGAGGAAGGACGATCCAGAGAACTGCAGGCTGGTGAGCCTCACCTCTGTGCCTGGGAAGATCATGGAACAGTTCCTCCTAGAAGATGTGTTAAGGCACATAAGGGATGAGCAGGTGATCTGAGACAGCCAGCATGGCTTTACCAAGGGAAGGTTGTGCCTGGCCAATACAGTGGCTTTCTATGATGAAGCAATGACATCAGTGGACAAAGGGAACACAATCGATGTCATCTATCTGGAATTGTGCAAGACCTTTGACATGGTCCCCCACCACATCCTTATCTCCAAATTGGAGAGATGTGGATTTGAGGGATGGACTATTCGGTGGATAAGGAATTGGTTGACACGTTAGAAGGAAGGGATGCCATCCAGAAGAACCTCAACAAACTCAAAAGCTAGGCCTGTGTGAACCTAATGAGGTTTAACATAGAAATGGAAAAATGCAAGGTTTTGCACTTGGGTCAGAGTAATCCCAGATATGTATGCAGAATGGGAGAAGAACTCCTTGAGAGTAGCCCTGTGGAGAAGGAGCTGGGGGCCCTAGTGCATGAAAAACTGAACATGAGCCAGCAGCGTTATCTTGCAGCTCAGAAGACCAGTGGTATCCTGGGCTCCATCAGAAGAGGGGTAGCCAACAAGGACAGGATTGTCTGTCTCTATTCTGCCCTCGTGAGGTCCCATCTGGAGTACTGCATCTAAGTCTGGGTCCCCCAATACAGGAAAGATGTAGAGCTGTTGGAGAGGGACCAGAGGAGGGCCACAAAGATGATCAGAAGGCTGGACCACCTCCCCTACAATGACAGGCTGAGGGAGCTGGGCTCATTCAGCCTGGAGAAGAGAAGGTTGCAAGGAGACAGAATGATTCTATGATTCTATAACATCATGACATAAAGGAAGCAATGTGTGTGTGTCATGGCATGATGAAAGCAAGGGAGATATGATCCTGGAGAACAGTGCTACAAAATCCAAGACTTATGAATTTAATTGTTAGAGCTATGTATGCTACTGTAATTCATTATTTGGAGATGTAAAACTGACAGAGCTTTTATTAATAAATAAATAAGTAAATAAATAATTCCTTGTGTGCTTAGATTCCTAAATTTTCTCCCATTTGAAAGAATTTACTACTATTTTTTTATAAGCTAAATAAAAAAAGTCATTTCAGAACTCAAAAGAAACTGAAGTAAAGTAACAGACAACAAATCAAACTGCAAAATATCATTGATTTTTCCTTGTTATAAATTCAGTTTTTAGAATATCTTTAGGCCTACTTATCTACCAATCCTTTTTTTTTTCTTCTTTTTTTTCTTTTTTTTTGGTATATCCTTAAATATTGTTAGCATCTAAATTTAATGAACACATTTGATTATATATAAATTTAATATGCAAAACAAGATGATATATAATTCAGTCTGTGAAAGGTATACAAAGGTGTTTAGCTAAGTCCCCAGGGGCCTAAGCTGTAGAAACAGAGTAATCCTACTCTAAACAAGGAAATTATGTTCCAAAGATATAATCTATGATTTGTCATCCTTGATCAGTTTCTAAGCCTTACTAATAATTTTCTAATTATGTTATGACTTGCATTAAAAATATATCACAAAATGTTAAAAGCTATGTTAAGGCACGTAGGACCAAGGGATAGATCTTGGGACCAGTGCTCTTCAACATCTTCATCAATGACACAGACGATGGCATCGAGTGCACCTTCAGCAAGTTTGCAGACAACACCAAGGTGAGTTGTGCAGTTGATACAATCGGGGGAAGGGAAGCCATCCAGAGGGACCTAGACAGGCTGGAGAAGTGGGCCAATGAAAACCTAATGAGACTCAACAAGGCCAAGTGCAGGGTGCTGCACTTGGGTCAGGGCAATCCCAGGTATTTATACAAACTGGAGGAAGATCTCCTTGAGAGCAGCCCTTCGGAGAAGGACTTGGGGGTCTTGGTGGACGAGAAGCTGGACATGAGCCAGCAGTGTGCGCTTGCAGCCCAGAAGGCCAACTGTGTTCTGGGCTGCATTAAAAAAGGGGTGGCCAGCAGGAAGAGGGAGGTGATTGTCCCCCTCTACTCAGCTCTTGTGAGGCCCCATCTGGAGTACTGAGTCCAGGCCTGGGGCCCTCAGCACAAGAAAGACGTGGAACTCTTGGAACGGGTCCAGAGGAGGGCCACGAAGATGATCAGAAGGCTGGAGCACTTCTATGAAGAAAGGTTGAGGGAACTGAGCTTGTTTAGCTTGGAGAAGAGAAGGCTCTGGGGAGACCTCACTGTGGCCTTCCAGTACTTGAAGGGAGCCTATAAACAGGACGGAGAACAACTGTTTACAAGGGTGGATAGAGATAGGACAAGGGGGAATGGTTTTAAACTAAGGCAGGGGAGGTTTAGGTTAGATATTAGGAGGAAGTTTTTCACTCAGATGTTGGTGACACACTGGAACAGGTTGCCAAGGAGGTTGTGGTTGCCCCATCCTTAGAGGCATTCAAGGTCAGGCTGGATGTGGCTCTGGGCAGCCTGGTCTAGTGGTTGGCAACCCTGCACAGAGCAGGGGGGTTTGTGTTGTTTCAAAAGAAAACAGAACCAAAAGGAAAGAAAGATGGTGGATGAAGAAAGAATATTCCATAAAAAAATGAACAAATGGGTACATTTTTGGCAATTCAAGTAATTCTTTCAAGAGAAATTTGGAGAATAAAGTTACTAATTTCAAATTTTATGCTTTGAATGAAAGCACTGATGCTACTGATATGGCTCAACTTGCCATTTCTATTCAAGATATTGATAACAAATAAAGAAAGGAAGAAATTCCTTCTTTGATGCCATTAAAAGACATAGCTCATCTCTTGATTTGAATGAAGCAATAAAAAATACATTAAACATTTTTTTTAATCTTTGTCAACATATATGGTATAGCTACAGATGGCTCCCTGACAATGGATGGTAAAAAAGAGAGACTTAAATTAATATATGGCAAAGCAATAGTCACCAGCAAGACACACTTGATGAAATATCATTATATCAGGAAAATTTATGTGTGAAAGCTTTAAAAACTGATAATGTCATGCAAAACATCATTAAATCTGTGGATTTCAGAAACTCCAAGGGGTTGAATCACCTCCAATTCTAGGATTTCCTTAAAAGTACGGATGATGATTACATGGATGTCATTTAGTTTTCTGAAGTGAGGTGTGTAAGTCAAAGTAAAATGCTAAAAACTTTTTATGATTTGTGAAACGAAATCAAGTTGTTTATGGAACCAAAAAGAAAATTTGCACCAGAAAATGAAGATGGAAATGAAACTGGATCACAGATTTAGCATTTTTGGTGGTTTTTACCTGTCATTTAAAGGATTTAAACATGCATTTTCAAGATGAAAATCAACTTATCTGCTCTGTTTCAAACTGTAACTTTGTTCAAAATGAAACATAAATTTTAGCAAGGTCAAGTTATGGAAAATAATTTTATGCATTTTGATAAATAAGCTAAACAAAATCCAGTGAATAGTGATATCCTGCTTTCCATTTTGATAAAGGAATTTTAGAATAGGTTTCAAATTTAAAAAAAAGTCATCAATATTTGCATATTTCTGACTACATTTTCATTTAACACAAATACATTATCTGCAAATTTTCACATGGAACATACAGAGAAGCAGTCAGATATTATACTCAAAAATACGACCATGTCTCTTTACTAAAATTTTATAAGCCTTCTCTTATCAGAGAAATATTCTTCACTTCACAATCACATCTTTTTTATGTCATTGCTTTTTGGCTGTACATACATTTGTGAACAACTATTTTCAAGGACGAAGTGCAGAAAGAGTAAAATTTCATAAAAAAATCTAATGAACACCTTGAAGACTCATTAAGAATTTCAGCCACTTCCACTGAACCAGGCTGATGCAATAGTTTTACAGAGATAAGGTTAACTATCCCCCTAGTTTTGTGTTTTTATTGCTCGTCTTATATTTCAATATAAAATAGTACAAAAATAAAAGAAGTTTTGTTACTTATATACATTAACTATATTGTATATTTTATATGTGCTCCAAGACAATTCCTCTTCACTCAAGGTGGCCCAGGAAAGCCAAAAGGTTGGTCACCCATGGTCTACAGGTAAGGAAATAGTCCTGCACTGTCTTTCCTTCTTCAAGTAAATTTATTTCCTTGTGTGGTGTGAAGTGCTGAGGTTGGATTAGAGACAGAATGAATCCTATTCTAGCTCTGAATCAGCCTTCAGCCTGATTACATTTGCCTTCAATTGACTTCTGGTGAAAATGAACTGTTCAAAGATAATACAGAGAATTAAAACTTGTAGTGCTCAGAAAAAATAAAGAAAACTTTTCTGTTGTTACTTTGATGTTGTTGCACTTCGTTTGTGATACTGTTCCAATAACTTTGGGGAAGTGAATTGTTATTCCAGAATAGCTCATCTAGAGTACAATATAGAGACTGGTTTTCTGTTCATGATGTGCTTAAAAGAAAAATATTTTGATTGTTCATGTTTCTTTTTTTAAGTTAAATAGAGGAGAAAACTGTGCTCTCTTTGAATATAAACACCTGTTGATTTTTCATAGTACCTTTCTTTTCTATGAAAAGTACAACTTGGTCTGTACAGAGCCATACTCTTGAAGTAGGGATGGTATACTAACTACAGCAGAGATAATATTTGTTGTAGTTAAAACTTCTGATCTTTTCACAACATAATTTTCAATAGATAAAGATAAATTTACATTAAATCAAAGTTCATCACTCTGTTGACTTAAACCTATTAGGTAATCATTATAAATGGTCCTCGATCACTCTTGTTGAATGTAGCATAGTATGGTATGTAAAGGGAACCTGGAAAAAATAGTTTAACGAGAAAAATTTTAAATTAAAGAGCAGCACATTCTCTCTGTGGGGCTCAAAGTGTGACC
This sequence comes from Pavo muticus, assembly GCA_016647715.1. NCBI lineage: Eukaryota > Metazoa > Chordata > Aves > Galliformes > Phasianidae > Pavo > Pavo muticus. The sequence continues at coordinate 3,387,724 of JACDJE010000082.1, read as the reverse complement.
TCTGTTTTCCTAAAGAAGACCAAGATCATGCTTTGTGCCCCACAGAGAGCCCTTGTTTATGTAAACCTGGATTTTCATGAATCTGTTTCATTGCTGCTTCTGGACTTTATTTTTTCACCCAGGAAATCAACATGCAAAATTGCAGAAAGGTCGTTTTATGTTTTTAATTTTCTTCAGAAAAAAAACAGCTTTCTAATTTTTATCATTTTACTTGGTTTCTAATGCTTTCTATTACACCAGACAAGTTTTTATTTATAAAATCCTCTTGACTTATTGAACTACTTCCACCTCTCTCCTTAATTGTCCAAATGCATTTAGAGGTCTGGGTGAAATGAATCACCTTGGTAAGAATTCAGCCAGCTTTATTGCCAAATTCAAAGACTGACTGAGTGGGTAAAATTGTATATTGGCACTCATGATTTAAAAACAATTCCAAATGTTTCTGTGGTATTAATTCCAATTGAAACTCTGAAGAGTGATTAATTGAAAGATACTGTTGTAAATCCACTGTGGTACACTCCAATACTGTGTTGCACCTGAGTGTGGTTTAGCACATATATCCTAGAAGACTGTAAATTATCAGTGGTCTCCTTCCATGGCCTCTAGAAAGAGAAAAAAAATGGAAAGAATGCCTCTCAGTATTTTCATCATTTTTTAGCAGTGACCAGTCGGGCACCTGAAAGAGGAAGGAATAAAGCCTGCTAACCATGTCTGGATTGATCCAAGAGGGGTGCTAATCTGCTGTCAAGTGGAATTATAGTACTGTAATTACCTTATAAGAAAGGAAGGCAAGCCTTCCTTTTCCTCTGTGTATTACTATTTCTGCCCTCATAATGTCCTCTGAGAAGGCTGTTCAGGCTGTTCTAGGAGTTCTTGAAATAGAGCAAGAGTTCAGTTGTCTTCTTTGTGAGAAGAGTGCACCAGCTGTGGTGCTCAGAGAAAAGTAATGTGCCTGGTGTGCATGGGTTCTGCCAGGTGCAGAGATGGCTGAGACAGGAGAACAGGAATAGCTCATCAGCTTTGGCTGTTATGGAGATGTGTTAGAGTTCATGGGAAAGGGAAGACAAGATCAGATGCAAGAAGATTTGAAGGAAAATGAAATTTTTACTTCGGAATAGTTAGAAGAGTTGGAGTGGAAGGAAAACTGGAACAGAAGATCCGTGGTGAGCAGAGGGAGAGGTAGTTTTGGGAGAAATTAAGAGTTTCTTTGCAGTTGCTAGGGAAGTAAGGAATAGCCCTCTATCAGACAAAGGGACAAAAGGAAATCTTTTGAGCATTCATGTAGGAAGGCACAGGGTGCCACCTGACTTGTCCTTCAGGAGTATTGTTATGATAGTACCCCTCTCCTCTCCTCGCCTCACATCGCCTCGTCTCGCCTCGCCTCACCTTCCATTCTCTGCCCTCCCATCCTCTCCAAATATGAAAGTGATAAATGAAGAAAACAGTTAAAACAGTAAATGAAACAATTTCTTAAGAAAATAGAGTTTATACCATTCATAATAACTGACAGTACTTTTAGCCTTTGAAGCATCACTAACAAAAAGGTTCCCTGTGAGTCTGGATGGATTAAAGAATTAAAAAAACAAACACCTTGATATCAGAATGCTTGCATAGAATAGTTTCAAAATAGAGCTCCAGCTTTCATTAAGTTTTACTAGATTTTTCTTCAACAAATTTAAACTATGTTACTTTAAATATCTTCTCATTTTTTTTAAATCTATCTTGCAGCTGCTTTTTTCATAATTTTTCTATTCATAAACACACAATGGGGAAATAAACATAATCTGGCAATTCGCAGAGGGTGTCTTCATTTTGATAGCTTCCTTAGAGACTGCATTCATCTTCGGCCATTTTTTACAGTCACAAGTTAAAAAGTTATTGTAGGAGATGGAGAGAATACTCTCCCATCTGTGGCAGTGTACAGAACTATCTTCTTACAGAATTTTTTTTCTGAGTATATGGATAAACATCCACAAGTGGGAGAGATTGCAGCATAACTGCACATCTTCCACATCCTACATAAGCATACCTCAGCTTCTCTTTGTACTTTTACTTTCCTATGAAGATTTCTTCTGTGGTTTCTTTGTGAAGAATACGTATACTAAAATATGACGTGAAGTTTGAAAATTTCCGAGTTTCATTTAGCTCTGTGAACCATTAGGGAAACAAGTTTCTAGAGTCTGTTCATCTTTGTAGAGTTTAGATATGAGACAAGTTAATTAAAATAGACCAGAGGAACTAAAAATCAGCGAACCATTTAACACTTATCTGAATTCATTGTTAATTTCACTTACCGTTTAAATAATTATGAATGGTGTAGACAAAGACATGGATTATACAGAAAAGAAATGTAACAAAACTATCCCTTGTTCTTGTTACAGTAATCTTTCAAAGTTTTTAAGTTCCTGTCCTCGTTTTAGCTGAGACACAATTGATTTTCTTCATAGCGTCTGGTGTGGTGCTATGTTGTGGCTTTAGGAGAAAAAGAATTTTCATAATATATTGATAGTTCAGTTTCTGCTGAGAAGTTCGGTATGGAGCCAAGGACATTTCAGTGGTTCATTTTCTTATATTGTCCTGCCAGGAAGGGGCTGGGAAGGCACAAGGAACAGGAAGATGACAGAATCAGGACAGCTGACATAAACTGGACAAAGGGATATTCTGTACCGCATGACATCATGTGGAAAAACTATAAAACCGTGGGGAGTTGGCTGAAGGTACAGCCACTGCTTGGAAACTGGCTTGAAATCAGTAAGCAGATGGTGAGAAATTGCACATCGTTTGTTTTGTAAATATATATCTCTATATTACTATCACTACTGTTATTTCTCTCCTCCTTTTCTGTCTTAGAAAACAGTGTTTCTCTCAAACTTTGTTTTCTCTGATTCTTTCCCTCAACCCATTGGGAGAGGTGTAGTGAGCAAGAGGCTGTGTGGTGTTTAGCTGTTTGCTGTGTTAAACCACAGCAGTTCCTAAATATTTTTCTCTTTTATATCAGAAAATAAAAATGTAATAACCAAAATTATTATTTTTTCCATAAACGAGTTTAAATTCATGAACTAACAGTACTATGGTTGAAAAATAATATTCTTTGAGCATTATATTAGTGTGGTAAAATCCTCAATAAATTCATTAATTAATTTTGAGCATCCAATTTTTATTCATTAACAAACACCTGCATATTCACAAGTGCAGCAAGCATGAATGTCCAGATGAGTTAATTATCAAATTATAGAGGTAAAACAGGGACATCATATTATTAGTTTACAAAATTTGTTTCTATAATGAGACTCAGCCATTTTTGGCAATATGTGCAATAGAAAGGTAATAAAGTGGGATGAGAAAATAACAACAAAGATTACTGTGCTGCCTTTTCCTTGGATTATTGTTTTATTGTTTTGATTGACAAACAAATTTTGATCGTCTAGGTAAGACTTGTAGAAAAAAATGTCAATTACAAGACTATTAGGAGAGGCAGAAAACTTCAGCTGATCATAGAGGCCAGAAATGTTCTAGAAGCCAGCAACCTTGGATATGGGAGAGCAATAGCATGACCACTGAATATGAAACCTCGCCAGACATATAGAAGAATCTGAATTATGACTTCTGTGAAGTCTTTAGATGGGAAGCTTGTAATGCTGCTGTGCTTTTGGAAAGCTGAATTTCAACTCCAGGGGAGGGTAGGAGCACCTTTGGATTCTTGGGATACATCAGGAGTAATGCGTATGCTCCATCTGTATCTTCTGAGACTTGAATTATTAGCTGCTGTTTCTGTATTTCTCAGATCTTTTCCTGACCTGTTAAAATGCATATATAATATGCAATTTTGTACAGCAACTATATAATAATATAGTTCTCCTTTAGATAAAATGTACCTTGATTGCTTCTTTTTATCATTAGACCCTTCATATTATTCTCAGCTCAAGAGACAGATATTTCCAAAAGCAGAAGTCATAGATTTCTTGTAGAGGTAATTTTATCTTGTATCTTAATCTCTTGGTTTGTAGAAATCACTGTGATTATGAGAATGAGCATTCCTTGCAATATTTCTGGTCTCTATTCATGTACAATAGAGTAGAAAGAATAATTTATTTGTCTGCCTTTGACAGCTGTCCTTTCTGTCCTAATCTAAACATGAAATAGCAGAATGTAAAAATCCTGACAGTCATGCACTCTCTCAGAACAGAAGGGAAAAATGACATTCATTTTCATATAGATTATGTTCTTATTTTATCGTATTGCATCATGTCATGGGGTTATCCCTGGATACAAGTCCGTAACAGGGGGGCACAGGCCCCAGGAAAAAAAAAAAAAAGAGAGAGACAAAAGAGAGAGGGAAAAAAAAAAAAAAGAAGAAGAAGGGGTACTAATGGTTTGCCGCGCGATCCGGCTGGCCCCGGGCCACGCGCTCCGGGAGAGGGGGAAGGGCAGGGAGCTAGTGGATGGGTTTAACAAAAGGATGCACCAGCCCTACATCTGAGAAGGAACGGTAATTTACTAAATTTAACCAAATCAAACAAAATGAGAGAGAGAAGAGCGTCCAAAATGCAAGATCAAACCACAATAGCGCGAGGGAACCACGTGCTGTTCTCCGTGGCGAGCTGAGAGGGCTGAGCGGGCACAGAGGTGCAAGCAAAGCACTGGCTCCGGTCTGAACTTCCACTCCACTTCCTCTTCCCTCCAAGTCCTCCCGGGGAAGCCACACCTCCCCTCCCATCAGGATACTCCAAATGCCCATAAGGGGCTTAAGAGTGAACAACTAATTAATATGCATCTGTGAATAAGTATTATCCATTTTTACTGATCCAGAGACTATACGTTGAATATGTGAAGAAAAGACAGAAATCTTATTCCAGACTGATTTCTTCCCTGACTCCTTTTAATTTTACTTCCAATTTATAGAACAGTATTTCTTTAAATATTTCTTTAAATTCTAGTTTGTTTCATCCATATCATTTTTTAACAAACACCAGCTTGCTAAAGAATTACAGAGGTTGTACCCTCCCTATATGTTTTTGTGTTAGTAGGGTGGTCTTATCTACTACAGGATGCTTTTAGGGAACCTAAAAATGCCATAACATTTCTTGAACACACTATTACCATCACTAAAAAATACCAATTTTGTACTTGTTTGATTTTAATCAGAACTGTATATGTATTGTAACACAATATATTAAATGAAAATCTGCTGGATACATTAAATTATATCACAGTCAGAAAAAACTCTCATGTTTAATAAAATTAATTTCATTTTATTCATTAAATATGTAAGCATATAATTTGTTTTGCTTTGCTATGTTATTACTTACTTATCACATTTCAATGACATTCCAGAGGAATTCTTTAATTCATTTACACTATATTGGTGATAGAACCATTTAGTTTTCATAAAATCAGAGAATCATAGAAAATTCTGAGCTAGAAGAAAACCTACAACATTCATCAAGACCACCTCTTAGCTCCACACAGGACCATCCAAAATTCAAACCCTGTTTCTGAGAGGAACTTATGGCCTCTCTTTATCTCCACTCTACATGTGCAGTGGGTGTGTAAGAGTGACAAAGAAATTAACATACTTTTTCTTAAGGAAGTGAATAATTAGTTGGTAAAACAATAGGAGTAGCTTCTGGTTATTTGAGTTTCAGTGTTGGATGTCTTTGGTAGTCTACAAGGGAGAGAGAACGTATCTTCCTATACTGGCTTAAAATAGGCTCTATGGGACTGGATTGGATTGCGTGGAATGTTGAGAATTAGCAGAGATGATCTGGACTGGACATCATGGTGAAGTGGTCTAACACAGAGAACAGTGTTGACCTGATAGATATATCCCTTTAGCTAAGCAGGACAAGAATGAATGATCCAGGCATGGTGAACTGGAAGTTAATCTTCTAGCAATTTACAAAGGTCAGATAAAGATTATTCAAACTGTTAATTAAACCTTGTACTTAGGTTCTAAGTTATTATAATAAGAATAAAATCTTAATATAAACATGTTTGTGGAATTCCCCAAGTAGCACAGACTGATGGAATAGTCTGACCATTTCAGTATTTTGTTTTAACCTGGCAGGCAGCTAAACACCACACAGCCATTCACTTACTCCTTCCCCCAGTTCCATTGTGGTGGAGGAGACAATCAGAGTGGAAAGAATGGTGGAACTCACAGGCTGAGATAAAAACTATTTCCTAAAACAGAAAAGAAAAAGAGAAATAATAATAACAGTATAGATAGGTAGATGTTTACAAAACTAGTGATGCACAATGCAATTGCTATCACCCGTCAACTGATCCCCAGCAGTTCCCTAGCAGCAGCTGACCCTTCACCAATTCTAATATCTCTTTCACCAGTTTAGATCATCTGTCCTAATTCTGTCTCCTACCTGGTCCTTGTCCCTCCTCAGCCAACTTGCTGGGAAACAGTACAAGAAACATCCTTTGGTCTGTGAAGCACTGCTCAGAAACAACTAAAACATTGATGTGTTATCTACATTCTTTTTCACCTAAAGCCAAAACATTGCATCATACCAGATATCACTAAGAAAATCAACTCTGTCCCAGCTGAAACCAGTTATTTATGGGACTGTGGTATTTATGGGATCTTTGCTTTGCCAGAGGGAGTGATTAATTTCCACTGATAATAGCATTTTTTGGGTATTTCAAACTTATCATCTTAAACCATCTCTATGAGGAAAGAGGACTAAGAGGCAACTTCTGTAACTGACATGTTCTGCGTGCTGAATAGGTTTCTATTTTCAGTCTCTGTAAGTGAAATGCTGCAGAACATTAACTAATAATTTAAACTCTTTAAAAATATTATCATAAAAGACTTAATTTCTTTGGCCACTAAGGCCACATAGTTTGTTTATAGTATATTGAAGTATAAAAGGAAATAAATTGTTTCTGTACGTATTTTAGATTGATCAAATTTCTCTGTCTTGAGAGATTCAGTTATCTGATTTTCAATGATTTTTCATTTTGATAGGAAGTATACTGTATTTCTGTTGTTCTCCAATTTGCCTGTACAAAATGATGAAGGACTGAGAGCAATTACACTACACTTGACAGCAATTTGTTTGAGAGGCAGTACTCCTAGATACTTTTTTAGTCTTTTTTACTACTTCTTAGTAGACATTAGATACAAACTGAGAGAAAATTTGTAGAAAATGTTAATTCTGAAAACTAAACAAAAAACAACCTTGAAAATTAATGTGCAAAGCAACTCTTAGTGACAGATAGTAGTATATTTGCTGTTCTATTTCAAAATTGAGCTAAGGCTTACTGTAAAACCTAGAAAGTCACATTTCTGTCTCTTACATTTGTGTTTCAAAAAGCTGAAATGAAGGCATTTGATGCTTTCAAGTAAGTACTAAAGGGTTAGTTGCTGTACTGAAGAGAGAAATGAAATAAAAAGTAAGTACACTTAGAGGGAGAAAAATAAAAGAAAAAAGCTACCTCCATGTTATAATAGAGAAGAAAGTATTCTGATCCGTATCTTCAGATAATTTAAATGACTAAGATTCTACTGTTTTTCCAGGGTCTTTCTCCACTTATCTTTACTGAGATGAGCTATGAAATACATATAGACCTGGCTAGATAATTATACTTCAAATACTGGTTTGCAGAAAGAATTAGTATCTCTAGAAAACTGTCACACTTCTATTTAGAAATAAGTGGAAAAAATAAGAAAATATACTCCTATATTCTTATACATATTCTTAGTTGATGTAGATGGGAGAACCTTTTTTTTTTTTTTGGTGGGATTTTTTTGTCAGAAAGCTAGTGTTTTCCAATGACATCTTAGTGGTTTGAACAGTCCCTCAACTGAGACTCATTTCAAGTTTATATGCACTACCAAATATTGATTTGTACATGAAATAATTAAAAATGATTGCTGTAATACAACAGCCAGCTGCACAACATGCTCTCTAAAGGGTTAGATATGTGTTCAGTGTTTTATATCTATAAGCACTTAAGCATTTATTTTGTGTATCTATAAAATGTATATGTATATAAATGGCTTGTTATTGAGCAATTGAAACAACAACAACAAATGTGAAAGTGAAATGTGAAGTCTACAGGCAGTCTTTCATTCATAACACAGTATAGTAGTGATATCCTTTCCACCTGAGTCAACCACCTTAATCACTTTATTTTTAGGCCTGTAAGGTAGGGTTATGAAATTTAATAGCAAGCAAATCAGTCTTTTTTAAAAACTTGTGCTATATATTTGTCACTTATGACACCAGGAGACACAATAATTTAACTTAAATACATCATGAAGCTTGTAATAGAAAAAAAAAGAAATAGGAAAAAATTGATATTGAGAATGACCCCAGAGGAGGCAGAGAGGTTGCCAAAGCTTTGGTTTTGATATAACTGGCAACTTGCTAATAAATCTTTAAAATTACTTACTTTTAATATTACTTAATTATTAAATATCTAATTTTAGCATCTTCGTGTTTTGATATTTAGATACATTTTTTGGACAGTTTGGCCTTATAATGAACCAAACAACAATTATTTGAGTTAGGCATTTGAACTAAAGAGAGTTGAACTAGATTTTTGGAAGCACTGATGAGCACAAACCTTCAGTCACTGTTCAAAGCAAATCTAAATTTGATGATGTGGTTCATTTGCCAGATCCCTAATACCCACCCAGAAGCACAGAGGGGGGTGAAGGAGAACTGGGAATAGGAGACTGTGGTCAGTCCATAACTACTGTAACCACTCTTCCCTCCTCAGTTTTTTCCTGCTCTGGTGTGGATCTTTCCATGGGCTGTAGTCCTTCGGGAAAAATCTGCTTCAGCTTCAGATTTGCTTGAGCCATGATTCCTTCAGGAAATAACCAGATGCTCTGATGTGTCAGGTCCCTGAGCAGCAGAGTGGATATCCAATGCTTTCCTGATCCTCTCTGTGGGATGCAGGGAATATATGCTTCATTTCTTGGAGCATCTTCTTCTCCTTGTTCTCTTAGAATTTTCAGGATTGTTTCTCATACTTTTCTCCCTTTGCTTTTGCCTGTCATTTTTTCTCTTTCTTAAATATATTTTCTCAAGAGAATTGTGCACATGGATGATGGGCTCAGTTTTGTCCTTATGTGGATTAACTGTGGAGAAGGCTAGAGTTATCTGCATCTGATACAGGACATCCCCTGCTCTCCTCCCACAGAGATGATGCCTGCAGCCCACACTACTACCAAAATCTTGCCACATACAAGTGATGCTTCTGAAATATATTTAGTTTTTCAGGCTTTTTGCAGCCGTTAGAAATTGGACATACAGTCTTTAATGACTTAATACTGATGGGAAGTGCTAAAAGAAAAATGAATTTGGATGCACTCTCAGACTCATATCCTTAACTGCATTGTATGGGCACAGTTTTCTTAAACTGAATGAAAGCCTACCTGCTCACATCAGCCTAAAGGTGTTTTCAGTGCTTATAGAGATGGCATCTTGCCAATTTGCCCACAAGCACTTTTCCCAACACTCAGAATGATAAAGACCTTTTGAAAAAAAGAGTCATATTTTCATTTATTTTTATTTCTGATGATTAAAAAAGTTGAGCAATAAATGTAAAATTATTAGAATATATATTTGGTAGGCAGGAAACTCTGGTACTTTCTCCAGATCTAATTGCAGCTGGAAAGAGAAAAAATATTGTAGGCTATTTTGCAGTAAATTTCTTTTCTTTTT
>JACDJE010000082.1:3278611-3377908 GCA_016647715.1 Pavo muticus | reverse complement strand
AAAAAAAAAAAAAAGAGAGAGACAAAAGAGAGAGGGAAAAAAAAAAAAAAGAAGAAGAAGGGGTACTAATGGTTTGCCGCGCGATCCAGCTGGCCCCGGGCCACGCGCTCCGGGAAAGGGGGAAGGGCAGGGAGTTAGTACATGGGTTTAACAAAAGGAATGCACCAGCACTACATCTGAGAAGGAACGGTAATTTACTAAATTTAACCAAATCAAACAAAATGAGAGAGAGAAGAGCGTCCAAAATGCAAGATCAAACCACAATAGCGTGAGGGAACCACGTGCTGTTCTCCGTGGCGAGCTGAGAGGGCTGAGCCGGCACAGAGGTGCAAGCAAAGCACTGGCTCCGGTCTGAACTTCCACTCCACTTCCTCTTCCCTCCAAGTCCTCCCGGGGAAGCCACACCTCCCCTCCCATCAGGATACTCCAAATGCCCATTAGGGGCAGTAAACGGAACCAGAACATTAACTCTTTAACTCCCACTGGTTCACATGATGTTCTGATGTGGAATACTGACCACAAAAAATCACCAAACCACAACACACCATCTTTTTCTAGTTATAATAAACTATAAAAAAAGGAAAAAAGTGTAATATCTGAACAAAGATTACAAGAATGTTGTCGTGAAGATCTCAGAATTGCCTCTCATGAAAGCAAATCAGAATATTCTTACAGTCGCTGTAAAAGATTCAACTTCTTCTACCAAAACAAATTTATATTAATTTATTGAAATAAATCTCAACAATTCTAAGATGCTACTGTTTCCTTCTAAAGCAAATCAATGAAACTAGGATGTTTCAAATTCTTGCTGCTTTCAAAAAACTTAAATCAAGCAATTGCTTCACAAGATACTTGATAATATTTTCAATCTTAAAACTTCCAGTTAAATAGGAGTTTCATCAGCAGATGTTTTTCCACTTAAATTTAAATGCTTTAGATCTATCTGCTTTTTTTTTTTTCATGTTGACATTCCTGAGATTATCTATTTCAGCTACAAACAAGAGCTTAACTGTGGACTTTCCTTTCCTGTAATAATGTGTATAATTATTCTTTCAAACGTTTATGTTTATATGGTGAAACTCTGACTTTCCTTCCAGTTTTCTTTTAGGTTTTTCTTTTTTCTTTCTGCCTTTTGTTGTTGTTGATGCAGTATCAGTAACGAAATGGTCAAAATATTTCTATATTTAATATTGCTTATATAGAAGAGAGAGCATATTCTAAACTGAACTACTGCAAAGTTTTGAAAAATGTTTTTATTTCTTTAAGTTCTTGTATTTTTCCCCTCTTTTTAGGCATGCACTATAATACATCAGGTCACAGGTTCAAAACAGAAGTATCTATCTACCTAGAGCCCTCAAAGTCAAAGGACAAACTTATTTAAATATGTAATCTCTCTAGTCATTATAAGATTTTGTGCTGCATTCTTAGTAGTAAAGGTTTAGACTCAGGCTGAGGATGGCAGTAAGGAGAAGTGTTATTTTTGTTTTTGTTTGCCAGGAGCACCTATATTCTCTATGTAATGAGTGAGAATGTTAGTTTTCTCTTGAAAGAATGTTAGTTTTCTCTAAAGAGAAAAAATTATCTGGGAGTAGCATCTGAAATACTCTGTAAATATTAGTGACTTTTAAATAAATTCTGATAGCTATGTTTTATCTGCCATCATATTGCTCAATCATCTTGAAAGATTGTTCTAGAGCTCTTTACCTTCAACCTTCATTTTTGTGACCATGAATGTAACTATGTCAAGTTTTCCCCCATACTGTTCACCCTACATTTTTAATCATTTTATGAATATGCTTGACAATAGATCAGTGAGTATTCACTCCTTGTTTTGTGACAATCAACTTAAATTCCTATCTTTGTTATCTCATCTTTAAGTAGTTATTCAGTCAAGGGAACATACTTATCTTCTCACAGCATATTATTTTTTAAAGATTTTATCAAGCATCCTTTGGAAATCAAAGTTGGCTAAGCTCACTGCTTTTGCACTTGTTCTATACTTGTTTGCTCATTTGCAAAGACATTATTCCTTACATCTGTCTTAAATCTGTTGTACAGAAATATGAACCTGATGCTTCTGCTTATTGCCAGTTAATGTGGAAACACTTTTTCTGTTTGGTTGGCTGGTTGGGTGTTGTTTTTTTTTTTCCTCACCTGCATTTCCACTTTGTGTGGAAAAATCTTCTTGGTCTTAGGAAGACCTTTCCTTTGATCGGAAGGTTTCTTCTTGTCTGCATTTGCTTGCTTTCTGATCATGCAAGTAGTGAAGAAAGTAATGGATTGTATTTATACCTATCAATAACACACATAGAAAAGTAACAGGTCATTATATTCCCTTATTTGACTGGAATTTAACTGTATCACAGTTATGTCCTCAAGAAAGAGAGCAATTATTTAAATGAATTCTGTATTTAATTTCTTCCTGGTTATACTTGCATTACAAATATTTATCTGTTTTTTCACAGCAGCAGGGAATTTAAAATCTGTGTTTGTGTATGCTGATATGAGTCATTAATCTTTCAGTCGATTCTGTACGGTTTATCAAGCATAAGCCCAGTTCTCTTTAACTGGTGAGGTGGCAGTGGTCCCTTGTACTTTCTCACTGCTCAAGAACTTGCACAAATACTTCATTTCTTTGCTGAGATTGTTTTGTGCTCTGTTTGGAGCTCTTCATATATTGGGAGGCTAGCAAGAGAGTTAAAGTTTATAGTGTCTAATAGATTTGGACTTGAAGTTATACTTTTCATTCTCTAAATTTACATTTTTTCCCCTGGTGATGCTATTAGTCAATAACAAATAGTCAGGGCAAAGGTGTATGAAGTCAGTGTTCCTTTGGTCTCCTTCTCTGTTGGGAAATTAACAGTAGCTGAATGCAGAACATGAACAACTTTTGATCAGTCATGCTGTCTCTTACCAAGCTGTTCCACAAGCTTAAGAGTGAACAACTAATTAATATGCATCTGTGAATAAGTATTATCCATTTTTACTGATCCAGAGACTATACGTTGAATATGTGAAGAAAAGACAGAAATCTTATTCCAGACTGATTTCTTCCCTGACTCCTTTTAATTTTACTTCCAATTTATAGAACAGTATTTCTTTAAATATTTCTTTAAATTCTAGTTTGTTTCATCCATATCATTTTTTAACAAACACCAGCTTGCTAAAGAATTACAGAGGTTGTACCCTCCCTATATGTTTTTGTGTTAGTAGGGTGGTCTTATCTACTACAGGATGCTTTTAGGGAACCTAAAAATGCCATAACATTTCTTGAACACACTATTACCATCACTAAAAAATACCAATTTTGTACTTGTTTGATTTTAATCAGAACTGTATATGTATTGTAACACAATATATTAAATGAAAATCTGCTGGATACATTAAATTATATCACAGTCAGAAAAAACTCTCAAGTTTAATAAAATTAATTTCATTTTATTCATTAAATATGTAAGCATATAAGTTGTTTTGCTTTGCTATGTTATTACTTACTTATCACATTTCAATGACATTCCAGAGGAATTCTTTAATTCATTTACACTATATTGGTGATAGAACCATTTAGTTTTCATAAAATCAGAGAATCATAGAAAATTCTGAGCTAGAAGAAAACCTACAACATTCATCAAGACCACCTCTTAGCTCCACACAGGACCATCCAAAATTCAAACCCTGTTTCTGAGAGGAACTTATGGCCTCTCTTTATCTCCACTCTACATGTGCAGTGGGTGTGTAAGAGTGACAAAGAAATTAACATACTTTTTCTTAAGGAAGTGAATAATTAGTTGGTAAAACAATAGGAGTAGCTTCTGGTTATTTGAGTTTCAGTGGTGGATGTCTTTGGTAGTCTACAAGGGAGAGAGAACGTATCTTCCTATACTGGCTTAAAATAGGCTCTATGGGACTGGATTGGATTGCGTGGAATGTTGAGAATTAGCAGAGATGATCTGGACTGGACATCATGGTGAAGTGGTCTAACACAGAGAACAGTGTTGACCTGATAGATATATCCCTTTAGCTAAGCAGGACAAGAATGAATGATCCAGGCATGGTGAACTGGAAGTTAATCTTCTAGCAATTTACAAAGGTCAGATAAAGATTATTCAAACTGTTAATTAAACCTTGTACTTAGGTTCTAAGTTATTATAATAAGAATAAAATCTTAATATAAACATGTTTGTGGAATTCCCCAAGTAGCACAGACTGATGGAATAGTCTGACCATTTCAGTATTTTGTTTTAACCTGGCAGGCAGCTAAACACCACACAGCCATTCACTTACTCCTTCCCCCAGTTCCATTGTGGTGGAGGAGACAATCAGAGTGGAAAGAATGGTGGAACTCACAGGCTGAGATAAAAACTATTTCCTAAAACAGAAAAGAAAAAGAGAAATAATAATAACAGTATAGATAGGTAGATGTTTACAAAACTAGTGATGCACAATGCAATTGCTATCACCCGTCAACTGATCCCCAGCAGTTCCCTAGCAGCAGCTGACCCCTCACCAATTCTAATATCTCTTTCACCAGTTTAGATCATCTGTCCTAATTCTGTCTCCTACCTGGTCCTTGTCCCTCCTCAGCCAACTTGCTGGGAAACAGTACAAGAAACATCCTTTGGTCTGTGAAGCACTGCTCAGAAACAACTAAAACATTGATGTGTTATCAACATTCTTTTTCACCTAAAGCCAAAACATTGCATCATACCAGATATCACTAAGAAAATCAACTCTGTCCCAGCTGAAACCAGTTATTTATGGGACTGTGGTATTTATGGGATCTTTGCTTTGCCAGAGGGAGTGATTAATTTCCACTGATAATAGCATTTTTTGGGTATTTCAAACTTATCATCTTAAACCATCTCTATGAGGAAAGAGGACTAAGAGGCAACTTCTGTAACTGACATGTTCTGCGTGCTGAATAGGTTTCTATTTTCAGTCTCTGTAAGTGAAATGCTGCAGAACATTAACTAATAATTTAAACTCTTTAAAAATATTATCATAAAAGACTTAATTTCTTTGGCCACTAAGGCCACATAGTTTGTTTATAGTATATTGAAGTATAAAAGGAAATAAATTGTTTCTGTACGTATTTTAGATTGATCAAATTTCTCTGTCTTGAGAGATTCAGTTATCTGATTTTCAATGATTTTTCATTTTGATAGGAAGTATACTGTATTTCTGTTGTTCTCCAATTTGCCTGTACAAAATGATGAAGGACTGAGAGCAATTACACTACACTTGACAGCAATTTGTTTGAGAGGCAGTACTCCTAGATACTTTTTTAGTCTTTTTTACTACTTCTTAGTAGACATTAGATACAAACTGAGAGAAAATTTGTAGAAAATGTTAATTCTGAAAACTAAACAAAAAACAACCTTGAAAATTAATGTGCAAAGCAACTCTTAGTGACAGATAGTAGTATATTTGCTGTTCTATTTCAAAATTGAGCTAAGGCTTACTGTAAAACCTAGAAAGTCACATTTCTGTCTCTTACATTTGTGTTTCAAAAAGCGGAAATGAAGGCATTTGATGCTTTCAAGTAAGTACTAAAGGGTTAGTTGCTGTACTGAAGAGAGAAATGAAATAAAAAGTAAGTACACTTAGAGGGAGAAAAATAAAAGAAAAAAGCTACCTCCATGTTATAATAGAGAAGAAAGTATTCTGATCCGTATCTTCAGATAATTTAAATGACTAAGATTCTACTGTTTTTCCAGGGTCTTTCTCCACTTATCTTTACTGAGATGAGCTATGAAATACATATAGACCTGGCTAGATAATTATACTTCAAATACTGGTTTGCAGAAAGAATTAGTATCTCTAGAAAACTGTCACACTTCTATTTAGAAATAAGTGGAAAAAATAAGAAAATATACTCCTATATTCTTATACATATTCTTAGTTGATGTAGATGGGAGAACCTTTTTTTTTTTTTTGGTGGGATTTTTTTGTCAGAAAGCTAGTGTTTTCCAATGACATCTTAGTGGTTTGAACAGTCCCTCAACTGAGACTCATTTCAAGTTTATATGCACTACCAAATATTGATTTGTACATGAAATAATTAAAAATGATTGCTGTAATACAACAGCCAGCTGCACAACATGCTCTCTAAAGGGTTAGATATGTGTTCAGTGTTTTATATCTATAAGCACTTAAGCATTTATTTTGTGTATCTATAAAATGTATATGTATATAAATGGCTTGTTATTGAGCAATTGAAACAACAACAACAAATGTGAAAGTGAAATGTGAAGTCTACAGGCAGTCTTTCATTCATAACACAGTATAGTAGTGATATCCTTTCCACCTGAGTCAACCACCTTAATCACTTTATTTTTAGGCCTGTAAGGTAGGGTTATGAAATTTAATAGCAAGCAAATCAGTCTTTTTTAAAAACTTGTGCTATATATTTGTCACTTATGACACCAGGAGACACAATAATTTAACTTAAATACATCATGAAGCTTGTAATAGAAAAAAAAAGAAATAGGAAAAAATTGATATTGAGAATGACCCCAGAGGAGGCAGAGAGGTTGCCAAAGCTTTGGTTTTGATATAACTGGCAACTTGCTAATAAATCTTTAAAATTACTTACTTTTAATATTACTTAATTATTAAATATCTAATTTTAGCATCTTCGTGTTTTGATATTTAGATACATTTTTTGGACAGTTTGGCCTTATAATGAACCAAACAACAATTATTTGAGTTAGGCATTTGAACTAAAGAGAGTTGAACTAGATTTTTGGAAGCACTGATGAGCACAAACCTTCAGTCACTGTTCAAAGCAAATCTAAATTTGATGATGTGGTGCATTTGCCAGATCCCTAATACCCACCCAGAAGCACAGAGGGGGGTGAAGGAGAACTGGGAATAGGAGACTGTGGTCAGTCCATAACTACTGTAACCACTCTTCCCTCCTCAGTTTTTTCCTGCTCTGGTGTGGATCTTTCCATGGGCTGTAGTCCTTCGGGAAAAATCTGCTTCAGCTTCAGATTTGCTTGAGCCATGATTCCTTCAGGAAATAACCAGATGCTCTGATGTGTCAGGTCCCTGAGCAGCAGAGTGGATATCCAATGCTTTCCTGATCCTCTCTGTGGGATGCAGGGAATATATGCTTCATTTCTTGGAGCATCTTCTTCTCCTTGTTCTCTTAGAATTTTCAGGATTGTTTCTCATACTTTTCTCCCTTTGCTTTTGCCTGTCATTTTTTCTCTTTCTTAAATATATTTTCTCAAGAGAATTGTGCACATGGATGATGGGCTCAGTTTTGTCCTTATGTGGATTAACTGTGGAGAAGGCTAGAGTTAGCTGCATCTGATACAGGACATCCCCTGCTCTCCTCCCACAGAGATGATGCCTGCAGCCCACACTACTACCAAAATCTTGCCACATACAAGTGATGCTTCTGAAATATATTTAGTTTTTCAGGCTTTTTGTAGCCGTTAGAAATTTGGACATACAGTCTTTAATGACTTAATACTGATGGGAAGTGCTAAAAGAAAAATGAATTTGGATGCACTCTCAGACTCATATCCTTAACTGCATTGTATGGGCACAGTTTTCTTAAACTGAATGAAAGCCTACCTGCTCACATCAGCCTAAAGGTGTTTTCAGTGCTTATAGAGATGGCATCTTGCCAATTTGCCCACAAGCACTTTTCCCAACACTCAGAATGATAAAGACCTTTTGAAAAAAAGAGTCATATTTTCATTTATTTTTATTTCTGATGATTAAAAAAGTTGAGCAATAAATGTAAAATTATTAGAATATATATTTGGTAGGCAGGAAACTCTGGTACTTTCTCCAGATCTAATTGCAGCTGGAAAGAGAAAAAATATTGTAGGCTATTTTGCAGTAAATTTCTTTTCTTTTTCTTTTTTTTTTTTTGTAGCTCTTTTATTAAATATATGTAGAATCAAATAAAAGGGGAGACATTATTTGACAAGATATTTGAAGTATGTACATGTTGCCAGTGCTCTGCTATGATTTTGAATAAATGCCGCAGTCAATAAAATGTATTTCACATTTTGTTTTAAATATATGTATTTGGTTTTACATAAATTCAAAGAAGAAACAATGTCTTGAGCCTGAGGGCAAGTCATTCCATTTGATTTTGTTGACTTAATATGAGAAAAAGACAATGGTCAAAGCATCATATGTTGGAAATGCCTCTTTTTTTTTTTCCATGTTTATAATTGTCACTGACAATAGTAGAGGTATTAAAAGCTATATAGTGCTCTTTGAAGCAAGGCAACTAATTCCACAATATACAGTTACTGTAAGCAGTCATTGATGAACAGATAGTTGCTAACATTTTAAGCTTATATACAGGAGAAAATAACAGGATGAACAAGAGGAAGCAGGATGCTACATAGAAAAGGATTTCCTCCTAAGCTTAAATCGTTAAACTTTGAAACCTACCTTCTCAAGGTCCTTCATTGTAACCCAGTCTTTCATTTCCAATTGGTACCACAAAAATGTCAGTTTGGTGATATATTACACATAGCAATGCCATTGAGTTAGCATATCATGGCAACTGGGACTCATTTGAACTTTTAAAAACTCCTAATGTTTTAAATAAATTATGAACTGAAGAATTTTTAGACATAAAAGAAGTCATTCGTTAGAAAGCATAGAATTCTCAATACATTTTGGAGAATTATTCTTTTCTTATATGTTTTTTTCATTGGTTGGTTGGCTTTGTTGTTTTGTACAATGCCCTTGATGGGAAATACAGTCCAAAGATGTCCAGATGATTTAAAACATATTTTCTTTCTTTTCCTTAGGCTTGCTTAAGTACTAGGCCCACTGTAAATTACAGCTCATCTATAGATTTTAGCTAGGTTTTTAAGAACTAGAATTAAATCTTTTCTACTACATTGATTAGAAAAAAAAAAAAATATATGTATTCAGTTTCCTAACTACTTTCTTAATTTTTTTTCTCCCAGTCACTATTACTCTCATACTTATCTGTTGAATTGTTTTGAATCATTTCTTACATGACTGGAAGTCTGATTTCAAGCAGCTGAATTCTTGGTCAAAATTCTTTTTCCTTTTAGTGTTCATATATATAAGAACATAAAAATAAAACTATTAATATTAAAAACGTGATACAGTGTTGATTCTATACGATGATTCAGCTGTTGAAGTCATAATATGTTTTGTAACTTTGAGTGACACTTATTCATGGGCAGGTGTGATTGGCCTTTGTTTACTTTTGTAGAAATCTGTTATCACAAACTGCTTCTTATGCCATTTTATCTCTGTTAGTTCGTTCTGGTGGCTGATTTTGTATATTCACAGAGACACACAGCAAACAGAAAATACTATGCTCAGATATGTGGATATTTTTTTTTTCAGCTTTCTTACTCCAGCTACAGGAGGCATCATGATCACAGGCTCACATTTTGCTAGGGGACTTCAGCCACTCTGACATCTATTGGAAAAGTAGCACAGTGAGCTGTAGGCAATCTGGGAGGCTCCTGGAATGCATCAAGCGTAAATTCCTGAGGTAGGTAACAGACAGCCCCACTAGGGGCTGAATCTATTGTTCATCAGTGCAAGTGAACCGACTGGTGACATAAGGATTGGTGGCTGTGTTGGCCGTAGTGACCACGCAACGGTAAAATTCACATTCCCAGGGGATATGACACAGACAGAGAGTAAAATAAGGACACTAAATTTTAGGAAAGCCAACATCCAACTTTTCAGGTAGTTAGTCAACAACTCCCTTGGAAACTGCCCTCAAGGACAAGAATACAGAACAGTGGAAACAGGGATAGGTATAATGAGAGGAGCACAGGCATGTTGCTGGGCTGTATAGGGATGGCATCAGGAAGGCTAAGGCACAGCAGGAACTGGACTTGGCAAGGGGAGCAAAGAAGAATAAGAAAGGTTTCTACAGGCACATCAATATGAAAGTCCAAGAAGGATTATTTCCCTGCTACTGAGCAACACAGACAGGCTGGTAACAAGGGACAAGAAGGCTGAGATACTCAACAACATTTTTGCCTCAGTCTTCACCGATAATTGCTCTTCACACATCCCTTATACGGATGGGTCAGAAGGTAGGGGCTGAGGGAGCAATATCCTTCGTGCTGTAAGCAATGATCAAGTTTGCAACCATGTGAAGAGCTTGAACATCCGTAAGTCTATGGGTCCTGATGAAATGCATCCCTGACTCCTAGGGGAATCTGTTGATGTAGTCACCAAGCCATTCTCAATGATATTTAAAAATTCATAGTGAGGTGAAGCCCATGATTATTGGAAAAAAACAATGTTGCATCCATTTTTAAGAAGAGTAGAAAGGATGACCCAGGGAAATATAGACCTGTTAGTCTCACCTTTGTGCTTGGAAAAATCATGGAACCTTGTCCCTGGAGACATTCAAAGTCAGTCTGGATGGAACTCTGAGTAACCTGATCTGCTGTTGATGTCTCTGCTTGTTGCAAGGGAGGTCCCTTCCAACTCAAATGGTTCGACAATTCTATGATTTATATGATGAATTTAGAACAATTAAATCTATCTTCATTGTTTCTAGCCTTCTTACTACTTGAATTTGCAAGAGTAACCTTGAACCTCTGGATTTCTACCAAGGTTTTCTGTTCAGAATCATTACACAGGGACCAAAACATCTGCAGAATAACTAGAATAATGAGAAAAAAAATAAAAGGAAATTCTACTCTATGTAGTTGTGACAGTACTGCAAACTAAGATATTTCTTTTTTTTAATATATAATTTTTAATATTAGAATTTTTATTCCTCAGTGCATTGTAAGATTCAGCAGATTTAAAGAAGATTCAGATTTTAAGTCTTTTTGGTTTATGAATAGAAATAAAATGTGTAATCATTTTACAGCTAGTATTTTAAAGCTTAGTACAAAATTGTGTGATGATTCAGCTCAGTTTTACCATTTTACTGAATTAGCACAGTCTGAAAGAAAATAACGCATGCTTCAATCAAAGCCTATAGTTTTGTGTATCTACATGAAATAACTGCAGTGCAAGTGTAAAAAAAGGGAAAATGAGTACCTTGATGAATGATTTCAGCCTTGAAATATGTTGGCTAGTGTCAGACTCACTGCAACATTATCTACTTATAATCTGTTGTTTTGTAGAAATATTTTTTATGAGGGAGACCACATTCTGTGTAGTCTCTTCTAATATTTTCACTTACAATTGTTTCTCAGTTAGCAGTCCATATGCTTTGATGATGAATGGGATTGGTACTCCCATTATTTTACATTTCTTGGAAATGGCATCCACAAAAGGCTGTCTAAAGGGTATTCAATTTCACTTGAGGAGAGATGATCACAGAAGCACACTGATGTTTCAGTATGCTATTACTGTTTATGCACTGACCACTCTACAGTTTAAAGGATATAGTCTCTATGTGAACAGATGTTCTAGATATCCTGAAGTGGAAGGAAGCCTTATCAGAATAGATTCTTCCAGAAGCAATGGATTTACATCAAGTCTTACACTTTATGTTATTTGAAATGAAAATGAAAAGTGTTGTCCAAATAATCATCTGTTAGGAGTAAATATCTTAAAAAGTAAATAGCAAAGCATAATCTTTTCTTTCAGAAATCTGCACAAATTATAAACCTCAGTGAATTATTCTTAAATAATTCACAAGCAGGGCAAGGGCATGTGTAGGAAAAGAGAAACTGTTAAAGATTATGGGGCAAACTGATCCAAATAAATTTAAAATTACAACCGTTTAATTAAACTGGAAGGTTACTTCCCAGTGTTTATGTCAAGCTTTTGTTCTGTAGCCTCTCCTTCTTGCCCGAGCAGATTAGAAGTTCTGAAGAATGCTACAAAGCTGAAATAAGAAGTCTTAATATTCAACTGATAGAGTTGAATAAGCAAGGTCTGTGGTGATAGGACAAGGGGAAATGGTTTCAAACTTAAACAGAGTAGATTTAGGCTGGATATAAGGGAAAGTCTTTTACAGTGAGCGTGGTGAGGCACTGGCACAGGTTTCCCAGAGATGTGGTGAAAGCCGTATCCCTGGAGACATTCAAAGGCAGGCTAGACCAGGCTCTGAACACCCTGATCTAGCTGTGGATGTCCCTGTTCATTGCAGGGGAGTTGGACTAGATTACCTTTAAAGTTCCCTTCCAACTCTGAGAATTCTATGACTCTGTGATTCTATGAAAGTTTGTATCACTCACTTTGTATTCTGTTTTTAAAGGTGAAGAAAATATAGACTTCTTTTAAACTTGTCTGGATTGAAAATGATTTTTTAGCATTATATTTCTTGCCAGAGTCCTTTCATTTTGGTATATCATTAACATCGGATCATGAATTTTTTTTGGTGCAATGCTTAGCACATAACTGTCTATTTTTACATAGCATATACCTGTTCACATACAATGTAGCTGTAATGGCTTGTAACTATTTTTATTCAGGAAAAATTTCAATACTTTGAAATTTAATATTTAAAATATTTGTAAATGGCATTTAATTTTGCACATTATACAGGATGTTTGATTACTATAATTCTCCCCTTTAACTTATTTCAAAGCAGAAACAGCAAAGATTCTAAGTGGTTTTCTATGAAGAGCTAATAGTTCCACCACATTTCTCTTCCAGCTCGCCCTTGAAGTCTCACTTTTTAAACTGAAAAAATGGTATTTGATAATAATATTAAGTACTGAAAAATATTTGAGTTTTAAAATTATTCTAAAAAACACACTGAGTTTGCTGTTGTATAATGACAACAAACTGCAGGAAAATATTGCAGGCAGTAAAAAATACCCACAATGATAAAAAATAAATAGAAAATTTAGGACTAGAGGGAATGGCTTCAAGCTGCACCAGGGAAGGTTCAGGCTGGACGTTAGGAAATACTACTACTCTGAAAGGGTGGTCAGGCACTGGAATGGACTGCCCAGAGAGGTGGTGGAGTCCACCGACCCTGGAGGTGTTCAAAGAACATTTGGATGTTGTGTTGAGGGACATGGTTTAGCGAGAACCATTGGTGATGGGTGAATGGTTGGACTGGATGGTCCTGTGGGTCTTTTCCAACCTTAGTGGTTCTATGATTCTATGATTCTATGATTCTATGAAAAAAAAGCGTATTTGAAGAAGTGCTGTAACTACTTATTCCATTTTTCTTTGAGAAAATTTGAGTAGATGACTTGCATGACTAATTCTGTTCGTCAAGTACACCAGATGAGATGAAGACAAACATATACTTGAAAATGAATATGTAGATGCTGTAAATTTATTTATTGTTTAAACTAATATCAGAACTTGTCTGAAAGCCTGATTTCTCCTTATTTCTGCTCTTATGACTGGATCAAAATCACAGTCTTTACACTGCATGCAATGAGTTCAAGTTTGCACTGAATGTTTATGGTGAGCTTCTTAGACTTTTTCTGGATTTTCTTATCACTCCTTAGGTGTTCACATGAATTTTCTCTCCACACATCTCTCTTTTTCCTGTCTTAACCTGAACATCAAGCCCTCTAAAATCTTGCTTTGCAGAATAGGAGAGTGAACGTTTGTTCCCTCATGTCTCCCATATGTATCCCTTATCTCTTTTTTTTTTTTTTCCCCAGATTGCAGAAAAAAAACCAAAAAAACAGTACACTGCAGCCAGTAAGACTGATTTTTATTACATAGTTACTCAGAGAGTCTTAGTAGCCCACAGGGGACCTAAGAGCACCCAATTAAAGAATTATGTTGTGTTGTGCTGTGGCAGCAAAAAGGAATAAAAAGTACTTCAAATGCTGTAAAGTTAAATTGATCTTCACAGTGACAAGTGACAGTAATAGGTAAGGTCACTGACAACTTTACCTTATTTAAGGATAAAGCATAAGTAATTGTAAAATTTGTTACATCTTTGACTCATGATAGATAATCATCCTCCATCCATGTACTAAGCTCAATGTGATCAAGTGTAACGGAGACTCTAGCATACCCATGGTGATAGTTTCTAATCTTTCACCTTTCAACACGTACTTAGCCAGTATCCATACAGTAATCAATACATTCCACCCTTTGCCTCTCTGAAAAACATATTAAGAATTTAAGTATACACTCATTGTGCAATCTTCACAAATGTCAGTTACATCAGTGAAAAAAATTCCCTACAGCAATATCAACTTAACATAGTCACAACTTCAACAAAGGAGATGATTTACATACATGTCACTTCTTGTCTCTTCACTTCTTTACAACAAAAATTCACCTCACATACTACATTTTCTAGTAATGTCCAGTTTGTATTTTGCCCTTTACTTCTCCCAGCTACTGCTTTTATCTTGAACTTCTCAAGGGCACCACACTGGGCACCAGAAAGTACACTGTCTCACTCCTGCTCCTCAACAGAACAGGGTGAGAAGTTACGATTAAAAAATTTGTGGGTTGAGATAATGACAGGGATATTGTTCACCAGTTACAGTCATTAGCTAAACAGACTCTATTTGGGGAAAAATAATTTACTGCCAATGTATAATAGACAAGAGCAGTGAGAATTAAAAACAAACAAAACCACTTTCTTCCCACCCACCCTCTTCTATCTCTTTTAACCAATCAGCACAGAGGAACTGTGGCAAATAGGGCCTGCAGTCAGTCCATACACTTAATCTCTGCCTCTCCTTCATGATCACTCTGCCCCTGCTCCATGTGAGTCCCTCCCATGGGATGCCATCCTTCTTAAACCGATCCTGTGTGGGCTTTTCACAGGCTGTAGCTCTCCAAGCACTGAACCACAAACTCATTCTTTAGGAGCAAACTTCTGCACAGGTCCCCATGGGCAGCAGCTCCCCCAGGCCTCCTGCTCCACTGCAAACTCTTCTCCAAGAGGTTTTGCTCTGGCCTGGAGACTGCTCCTGTGGGAGGTGTCCACGGGCTGCATCTTCCTAAAGGAGACAACCACTTGCTTGTCTTTGGGCTCCTCCATGGGCTGTGCTTGGAGATCTGTTCTGCATGGTGTCCCATGGGCTGCAAGGGGGCAGCTTGCCCCTCCATGAGCCTCTCCTGGTCTGGAAGGAACTTCTGCTCTGTGCCTGGAGCACCTCCTGCCCTCTTTCTGCACTGACCTTGGTGACTGCAGGGCAATTTCTCAACTTTTTATCTCCCACTTGCTGTTGTCTTGTGGTTTTTCCCTTTTTAACTCTGCTCTTCCAGAGGCACATTATGGCTCAGCTCTGGCTAGGATTGGGTGCATTTTGGAGATGACTCTGATCTGACAAGGGGCACTTGCTGGGCTTAGCTCATAATGACCACCCCTGCAGCCTCCTCAATACCAAAATCTTACCATATAAACCAAATACAGTGAAAATCAATGGGTGCAAATTTTTGTGCAGGGAGGAATTCAATCACTCCTTTGCATCATGCACATTTTCAAGTCAGATGTCATTTTGTCAGACTACTCCTCTGCTGCCATCTGTTGCAGAGCAACAGAATGTAATGGAATACTGTTAGGAAGGTTCAGCCTCTACTGTCACACCACCAACATCCTCCTCTGACATCATGGGCCAACATAATGAAATAGGAGGCATTACTTTTGGATCAGTCCTCATATTTCTTACAAGGAAATAAATATCCTAGGTTTCACCTTATACTGTAAAAATAAAAAAATAAATAAATAAATAACACTGCTCGAGAACTAATTTTTAACCCTTATTTCGATTATATATTATCTCCTGAGTATTCTCCATTTTTCGTATACCACATTATAAGACATGAACCAAACCATGTTAGGAGAGAAATCCTAAAATTGCATTGTTGTATGTTTAATGGATGAAAGGATTGCATGCAAAATAATAATAATCAGAAAGTATCTGGCATAAAAAATATGCATGAAGAAAACTTTATTAATTAACTTTATTTAAAAAATCCATATGAGATATCAGAATCATTCTTAATTTTCAATTAATTATTGATTATGCTATACATCTGGTGAGATATTTTCCAGACTAACTCTACAGTCATGTTAAAGACCAAATTCAGCAAAGCATTCAGGCCTTAACAACTTGAGATGACCAGCACCTTGTAATAAAAGATGTTTCTCGAATCCTGGAAGCTTTTTCAGTTCTTAATGCTTACTGATTTCAGTGAAGGTCACTCCATTACTACAGTACTCGTCCATTCTGCTCACAGAAAGTCTTATTGTTAGGGTTAAACACATTTCCCTACTTCTTGACAGCAGTGTATATGAAACTTTATGTCCAGTTTAGGCAGTCCAGACATGGTTTGTGTAACTCACAGTTGCAGTCAAATTGCATAATGTGTAAATGCATATTAGAATAAAGCTAAAATAAGAATAGGTAAACAGCTACAGGCAAATTTTGCATTTTGACTCTTCATCATTCTGTGCAAAAATGTATTCTACCTTAGGCAATAGCATTTCCATTTTATGCATTTGAAGAATGTGCTTATAGCACATCGAAATGTCATGTGCTACACAATTTTAATGTTGAAAAACTAAATGAATATACAAATATATATATGGATATTTTATGTATTTCACTATGATTTTTAAATCTTTATTTAGAAGTAGACCATGGAATTCTCTTTTTTGAAGAAGTAGAGTACACGATGTCAAAAATACTGGAAAAACAATGCTTAAAAAAAACGTTATTCTTTAGCATGCATAGCATTGTTCTATCCTTGTCATTGCTCTGTATATTTTATGACTTTCCACAGTAGTTTTCACCAGTAAAGTGAAGTAAAACAAAGCTATTCTTTCATCTGACATAAAATGAAGGGTTAATTTTCTAACATGAAAATATGTTGCATGATTTGCCATTTTAATCATGTGGAAATTTCTTACTGTTTGCATTGATGTAGCAGATCTTGCTATAATTTTTCGTAATTTTTTTTTTTAATCTTTAAGAGTTAAATTCTGCATCCTAATTTTTAATTCTTAAGTAAATGATTAATAATGTTAAACACGATTGTAGATTTCAGAACTACATACAGGCATTTCAAAAATGTAAATGTATGTATTTTTCTTTTTTTTCATGTTAATGATAATTTTAGCAGTGGGGTAATCTACACTGTGTTTAGCATAATCACTACAGCCTGCATGTTTTTTGGAGATTATGCAGGGAATTAAAGTGTTTGCCTTGGGCATATATGCTGCTTGGAAAGTAAATATTGGTACTTAGTTCTGTGTTTATATACACATATGTACTATTTATTCTGCTTATTAACACTGTTGAATTTTTTTTGGCTTTATTCAGTGATGTGGTTGTACATCTGTATAGCACTTTCTGACTAAGCAGACTATATGGTGTATCTTAATGTATGGATTTACGGTATTCTATTAAGCAGAAATGTTTTGCAAGAAAAAGAGCCAGATAAATATTTACGATAGAATTTTAGAATATGGAATTTGAGAAACATGATAGAAATACTTTACTTCTTCAAAATGGCACAGATATCAGAACTTCTTTTGACTTTTCAGAGAAGGCTGATACAGAACTAGTACAGAAATAAAGAAAGATTTTCCATTTACTAGGATAGGTCTAATGTGGTGACTGGAGGAAATGGTGATTCACTTGATTGCAGGGACAATTAATGTTGTGCATAACATTTCACAGATATTTTACAGTTGCAATAAATTAAAATTGAACTTCTGTTTTGTTGTATAAGAAATAAAGTGCAAATAATTGGAATAAATCAGTGTTGATGCACCTATGTGTAGGAAGTGATACACCTATATGACATGATCCAAGAGAAGATTACTCTGCACTGTTTAAGTAGTGAAAAAGAGAAAGAAAGAGAAAAGTGAAACAAACAAACAAACAACATATTATTTAAAGAATACTGATACATCGTGTACTAGGACAATTATTAGCTATAACAAGAATGGTTTATATTTAGAGGAATGGGAGAATGGGACAGGAAATATAATTGAGGGTCAAAAAGAGAGAAAATTCTCTTAATACACTGTTTACGCATGAGAAAAGCAAAC
Source organism: Pavo muticus (assembly GCA_016647715.1). NCBI lineage: Eukaryota > Metazoa > Chordata > Aves > Galliformes > Phasianidae > Pavo > Pavo muticus. The sequence goes on along the minus strand of JACDJE010000082.1, from coordinate 3,359,967 downwards.
TGCAGGACACAGTTCTACATAGGGTGGTTTTCACAGCTCTCACTAATCCAGATGTGGAACAGAAGAAGTGCAGTTTTGCTGTAGGAAACTGAGATGACATATCAATTCTGACTACATTTGCTAGGTTCCTAATGAAACTGAAAATATTTTGTTTTGACAAGATGTTGGCTTCGTTGTTTCTTTTCTTTATTTTTCTTTTTTTCTCAACAGCACCATAATATTATTTCTTGATGATTATTATATCAGCAAAAGTTAACTTTTTATTCCAGTTAGAAATAAACTGTGAAGGAGGATGTTGCCACCTTGAACGTGCTGCCCAGCTTTATATCATTAGCAACCCTGCTGGGGGAGTATTCTATCCCTTCTTCCAGGTCACTGATGAAGATTTTGAGCAAGATCAGATCCGGTATCAATCTCTGGGGAACACTGCTAGCTGCGGGCCTCCAACCCGACTCTGCAATGCTGTTAACAATCCTCTGAACTCTGCAGTCAGACATCTTGTTCCATTTTGCCAGCTGTACACTTAGCCAGTAAAAGCGGGGCAGAATTTGGTACTCCAGGATTCTACCTAAAGTACTGAATTGCTTCAGTAATAGGTTGTACACACTGGAGCACAAAATTTGCATGCCACAAGACTAGGTTGGCTGCTTATTGAGTAACAAACCTACAGTAGTATGTGATTGGGCTTGATAATTTTGAAGGTCTTTTGCAACCTAAAAGATTTTTTGATTCTCCCTAAGCCTTTAGATAACAAATTCTCAAATTCTTGGTATTCTCAGCGTAAGTACTTGCCTGTAACATTCAGAAATAACCCTCTGTGACTGTTTGCTCAACTCCTTCAGAGGTTTTGGCCTGATATGCATTTGTGGTGGTCTAGTCTTTCACAAGGTCCAAATTCTCTCCCAGCTTCTCATTCCCTCCTCCACCCCAACAGGAGAGCAGCAGAAATTAGGATGAAAATGCTCGTGGGTCAAGATAAAGACAGGGAGATCTCTGAACAATTATGCTGATGGACAAAAGAGACTCAATGTGAGGAAAGAGAAAGTAATTTATTCACAAGGTAAACCAAATGGCTTTCCCTAACACCATCATCATAGGCTGGATCACAGTGGGGCCTGAATTGATACACATAGGTATGCACACATGAGAGGAAGGCTGCTGCTAAGAAAAATGTGGAGACTCAGACTGAGGTCCGAAAACAACATGCTAGTGTGCAGGTCTCTGACTGTGGTGAGTGCCAGAGCCTGGCCTTTGCAGTGCTAGGCGTTGGAGACAGCACTTGTGTAAGATGTGACCAGTTAAATGACTTAGTCAGCCTTGTGGTTGACCTGAAGGAGGAGGTGGAGAGGCTGAGGACCATAAAGGAATGTGAGAGGGAGACTGATTGGTGGTGCCAGTCCCTATCAGCCCTGAGATCTAGGCAGCCAGCTGAGGCTCCACATGGAGCACGTCACCCCCTGCCACCTTGAAAACAGGTGGTAGAGGGGAACAGGCAGGCAGACTGTGTTCCTGCTGCAGTGAGCCCCCTGTCCTCTCCTCCCCCTAGCAACAATGGTGAAGAATTGGGGGGGCATGGGGCAGTGGCAAAAGCAGTGTAACTCTCTCCCATAAAGGCATCAAGGTGATATTCACCAGACAGTGTTGGACCCCCTGCCCTGCCATTGCCGAGCAGAGCGAGGCAATTTGAGAGAGGAGGAGGAGTGGAAACGGATACTGGCTTGGCAAAGTGGGCATCCTCCATCCTGACCATCCTCGGTTCCCCAGGTGTCTCTGCAAAATAGGTTTGAGGCCCTGGAACTCAAGGGAGAAGTGAGTGAGGGTGTGGAGGGAGGTCCACCCGTGAGGTTGCCTTGGGTGAAGCAGTCAACCCCATGCCTCAAGACTGCCTCCACCTGGAAGGACAGAAGGGTGCTTGTCATAGGCGACTCCCTTCTGAGAGGAACGGAAAGGCCTATATGTCAGCCTGACCCTACCTGTAGGAAGGTGTGCTGCCTCCCTGGGGCACAGGTCAGGGACATTTCTAGGAAACTTCCTGGACTGATTTGTCATTTTGATTATTACCCCTTATTGATAGTTCAGGCTGGCAGTGATGAAGTCGCTGAGAAAAGCCTGAGGACTATCAAGAAAGACTTCAGGGGACTGGGGCGGGTAGTTGATGGAACAGGCGTGCAGGTGGTTTTTTCTTCTATACCTTCGGTGGCAGGGAAGGATACTGAGAGGATTCAAAAAACCCACTTCATAAATAAATGGCTTAGAGGTTGGTGGAAACATGGGAATTTTGGTTTTTTTTGTCCGTGAGGCAATTTACTCGGCACCTGGCATGATGGCTGCAAATGGAAGTAGCCTGTCTCCAAGGGGTAAGAGGATCCTAGCCGAGGAACTGGTGGGACTCACTGAAAGGTCTCTAGGTATGAACTAGGTACGAAGGGGAAGGGGACAAAATCAGGGCCACTGGGGTTGAGTGGGTAGTTGGAGGGCTCATACAAAAACTGATGGGCGAATAGGGTGGAATACAAAGGGATGGAGTAGGGCAGGGAGATGCTGCTGTTCTAGGGGATCCTAGATCCTCTATAAAGGCGGTGAAATGCAAAGCCCAGCTGAAATGCCTTTATACCAATGCACACAGTCTGGGAAATAAGCAGGACAAGTTGGAAACCATGATGCACTTGGAAAGTTATGGCTTTGTTGCTATCACGGAAACATGGTGGGATGACTCCCATAACTGGAATACCACCATTGAGGGGTATTGGCTCTTTAGAAGGGATAGGCAAGGTAGGAAGGGTGGGGAAATCGCCCTCTATGTCAAAGAGTGGATAGACTGTGAGGAGCTTCCTCTGAGAAACAGTCAGGAACAGGTTGAGAGCCTAATTAGGCTCAATAAATAACCGAATTAGGGACAGGACTAATACAGGCCAGCTGGTGATAGGGGTATACTACAGGCCACCCGATCAAGGGGAGACTGTTGACGAGGCCTTCCTGCTTCAGATGCGGGAGGCATCGTGCTCACAGGCTCTCGTCCTGGTGGGGGACTTCAACCATCTGGATATCTGTTGGAAAGACCACAAAGCGAGCTGCAAGAGGTCCAGGAGGCTCCTGAAATCCATTGATGATAACTTTCTGGTTCAGGTGTTGGACAGACCGACCAGAGTGAAATGTTGCTGGACCTGCTGATCACCAGTGCTGAGGAGATCATTAAAGGTGTTAAGGTTGGAGGCAGCCTGGGCTGCAGTGACCATGCCCTGATCAGGTTTATGATCTCGAGGAATGTGGGCCTGGCAAAGAGTGGGGTCAGGACCCTGAACTTTGGAAGAGAGAACTTTAAGCTGTTCAAGAAAATGTTGGCCAAGATCCCCTGGGATGCTGTTCTTAAAGACAAAGATGTTGAGGAGAGCTGGCTACCCTTCAAGGATGCCTTTCTGAGAGCAAAAGAGCTCTCCATCCCTCTGAATAAGAAAGCGGGCAGAGAAGGCAGGAAACTGGCATGGCTCAGCAAGGACCTGCTCGGCATACTGAAGGAAAAGAAATGTGCATACAAGCTCTGGAAACAAGAGTGTGTCACCTGGGAAGAATACAGGATGCTGTCCGGACTTGCAGACATGGGATCAGGAAAGCCAAGGCGCAGGCAGAACTGAACTTGGTGAGGGATGTGAAAAACAACATGAAGACATTCTGCAGGTACATTGGCCAGAAGAGACAGGCCAAAATGAGTGTACCTCCTTTGGTAAATGTAAAAGGAGAACTGGCTTCAATGGACAAAGAGAAGGCTGAGGTACTGAATGAGTTCTTTGCCTCGGTCTTCACTGGCAGCCAGGATTCTCATATTTCTCACGTCCCTGAGCCCTGCATCCCTAAACCTCTAGGTGGGGACCGGGACAGTAAATCCCCTTTAAGGGCAGAGCAAGTCAGAGACTGCCTCTTGAGACTGAATGCATTCAAGTCCAAGGGCTGGATGGCATGCATCCCAGGGTTCTGAAGGAGCTGGCTGAGGCGGTTGCTGAGCCACTCTCCATCATATTTGAAAAGTCGTGGCTGTCAGGTGAGGTCCCGGATGACTGGAGGAAGGATCACATCACTCCCATTCATAAGAAAGGGAGCAAGGAGGACCCGGGGAACTACAGGCTGGTGAGTCTCGCCTCTGTACCTGGGAAGATCATGGAACAGATCCTCCTGGATGACATGCTTGGTCACAAGAGGAATGAACGTGTGGTTCGAGACAGCCAGCACGGCTTCACCAGGGGAAGGTCATGCTTAACCAATCTAATGGCTTTCTATGATGGAATGACAGCATTCGTGGACAAAGGAAAGGTGACCGATGTCATTTACCTGGACTTGAACAAGGCCTTTGATATGGTCCCCCACCACATCCTTATCTCCAAATTGGAGGGATGTAGATTTGACGGGTGGACCACCCAATGGATAAGGAATTGGTTGGAAGGCTGCAGACAGAGGGTGGTGATTAATGGTTCTATGTCCAGGTGGAGGCTGGTAATGAGCAGCGTCCCCCAGGGGTCTGTCTTGGGATTGGTGCTCTTTAACATCTTTATCAATGACATCGACGACGCAATTGACTGCACTCTCAGCAAGTTTGCTGATGACACCAAGCTGAGTGGTGTGGTTGACAAGGTGGAAAGGAAGGGATGCTATTCAGAGAGAACTCAACAGACTTGAAAGGTGGGCCCGGGTGAACCTAGTGAGGTCCAACACAGCAAAGTGCAAGGTTTTGTACTTGGGCCGGAGGAATCCCAGGCATTTATACAGACTGGAAGGAGCAGTCCTTGAGAGTAACCCTGCAAAGAAGGACCTGGGGGTCCTGATGGATGAAAAAACTTAACATGAGCCAGCAGTGTGCTCTTGAAGCTCAGAAAGCAAATGGTATCCTGGGATCCATCAGAAGAGGGGTGGCCAGCAGAGACATGGAGGTGATTGTCCCTGTCTTTTCTGCCCTTGTGAGGCCCCATCTGGAGTACTGTGTCCAGGTCTGGAGCCCCCAGTACAAAAAAGACAGGGAGCTGTTAGAGAGGGTCCAGAGGAGGGCCGCAAAGATGATCAGAGGGCTGGAGCACCTCCCCTACGAAGACAGGCTGAGGGAGCTGGGCTTGTTCAGCCTGGAGGAAAAAAGGCTGCGGGATGACCTAATTACAGCCTTTCAGTTCCTAAAGGGAGCCTATAAACAGGAGGGTAGTCAACTCTTTGAAAGGGTAGATAACAGCAGAACAAGGGAAAATGGTGGAGGAAGGGAAGATTTAGGTTGGATGTCAAGGGGAAGTTCTTTACTATGAGAGTGGTGAGGTGCTGGAAAAGGCTGCTCAGAGAGGTTGTGGATGCCCCGTCCCTGGAGGTTTTCAAGGCCAGGTTGGATGGGGCCCTGGGCAGCCTGGTCTAGTATTAAATGGGTAGGTTGGTGGTCCTGCATATGGCAGGGGGATTGGAGATTCATGATCCTTGAGGTCCCTTCCAACATGGGCCATTCTTTGATTCGGTGATTCTGTGTACTCAGGGTGGCTCCGTGTACTCAGCACTTGCAGCCTTATGTAACTGATGAACCCAGAGTGCTCATTCTGTGATAACAAGAAGAAATAATTTGCAAGGAACATGCATTTCATTTATATGCTGACTACTTCTCTTCCTATACTTTCTTTCTATATCACATCCTCTGAAGTATCTCAGTTTTTTTATCAAATCCTTTTGCCAATCAGTTGCAGAAAATGATGACTAAAGAAATTTTTTTGCCACATGGAAAATACTGAGATTTGGATGTATGACTTTGGCCTCTGTTTGCTTGAAGAAAAAAAAAAGAACACATTATTGTAAAGGGAAATTGTTCCAAAACTATCTATTAGTATACATTATGATACATTGCCTTGAGTAGAATGAATATTGAAATTACATTTGCCAGAGATACTTTCATTGAGTTTTTACGGCATTAGTTCCTTGTTTCTTTTGTCCCATTCTCACTTCAAGTTCCTGCCTTATTTTGGCCCCAGCTAGATGGCTAGATTGATACTGAATACATGCCAATTGTGCATTTCACTCTAACTTTCTAGTGGGGAAATTTCTGCAAAACCTCCCTTCCATAAAACTCTGTCAAATGATGGGTTTGGATAAAATCAATTTTTCTTTGAAGGGAGAATTTCATAAATGTAGTGTATGGAACCGTAGTCAGAAATTCCTGTCAGGATTAAAAATGGAAAATAGATTCTCCAGTCTGGTTATGGCCCCTTGGCTCAACTAAAGGTCTGTAAATGGTTTTAATCAACCATAAATAACCAGAAGAACATTTTTCTGCAGGCATATCTTACGAGCCATTAGTCTTTCGCCTCAGGCTTCCTTGCTGGGAAGAGGAGTGTTGAGGGTGATGCAGCTGACTTTCATCATTCCAGATGAATCCTGTGCTGACATTTGTCTAATTAAGCATCCATTGTCATTAGCACTAGAGCAGCCATGGAGTGGATTATTCAAAGAGAGATATCTACTCTTTAAAGCCCATCATCATTTGCACCAAGTGGAAAGTGTATTGTCTGACTGTAGTTTAATTCTGAGTCCTTTTATGTTCAAGAGTTTTTTGCCTAGTCTGTAAAGTGTAGTTAATTTAATAATCTACTTCCTCAGGATATTCTCTGTAAGGAAATCTGTTGCTTCAGTCTGATATTTTTTGGTCAAGGATGTATCTGTAAACCCCAACCCAGCTGTAGTGTGGAACTACTCTTGCTTTTTATTCAAAGAGGGAAATGAGCACCAGGTTCAAAATTTTGGTTCTAAGAGTAAATAATGTCAGAAATCAAACTCTGCAATTATAGGATTCTTGACTTATTCATTGTAGGAAAAGGGCTTATCAGCCTCACAGAATTTCAGAAATGCATTTCTGTTTGAAATAGAACAAAGTATAAAAGAGAGAGTCAAGGACAGCCCTAAGAAATGGTTCTGCAGAGGTGGGAGGGGAGGGATGAGAGAGAGAGTTGGTGCAGAGCACTTTCTGGATCTTGGTTAGAAAGGTCCAATAATAAAAGCCCTAATAGCTGGTTTAGTAAGAAAGAGTTAAAAGAGGAGTATAGATAACGAGTAAATTCTGCGTCTCACTAAATGCTGGGAAACTTGCTTTTTAGACAGACCTCAGATTTTACCATGGCTTACAGAGTGGATCCTACCCATGAATCTTATTTTTTTGGTCATTCAAACAATATAACATTTTCTTACAACAAAACAACCCTGTTCATTATCTCCACTGCCAGACAGTTATAATGTCCCCATGAGAACAACTTGCTGCACCTTTGATAGAGACAAGGCCATGCAAGTGTCGCAATCGTTGATACCATGTGGGAGCTGCCTGCAGGCTCCTCTTTTATAATGATTTCATTCAGTGTCCAAGGAATTAGTGCAGCACAACATAGGTGTGAAAGCCACACTGAATATTAAGCTTAGTGCAAAACAACACAACTTTGAGCCTATTCAGGTCAACTATTACATAGATTGCTAACTTGTTGATACCCAACGCTCTCCCAGTCAGAATCATTACAAAGATACTTTGATAAGAGTTCATATAGTTAGAACAAACTAGAAGCACTGGAAGGAAGCATGTAATGCAATCCAAGCTGTTGCAATTTTTGCTTCTAAACACAAGTATTTGAATTAAAAGGCTACAGCATACTGGAAAACAGTATTTTACAGATTACTGAAAATTTTATGTATGAGGTGTAAAAACGTTTTGAATTTCTTGTGGTCTAAGAACTAAGAAATAGTTAAACTGGAGCATGATTTTACTTCTTTTACAGACAAACTCATCTACTTATATATGAGGTCAAACTTTGTAGAAAATTGAATAACACCTACAGGAAAACATATTCAATAAGATTCAGTTTCTAGGCTTAAATTCTACTATTTCTCAGTAAAATATAGCTGAAGATGCATTTATTATTAATGCCTGTTCCATTAGCAAACGTACAAATATGTCTCAGAAAGCAGGAGGATTTTAATATTTACTGTATTTGCAACAGCAAATTATATCACACTAGCTGGGAGCAGCTTGTGCTCATAGTAGGAGTCAACACTCAAGCTTTCATGACTGCAACATACATTGCACATTGGGGAACTTGCCCAGTGATCTTCAGTTCCTCCATATTCTGTGGCAAAAAGTAATCTGCACAGTGGGTGCAATATAGTACGCGTTCAGACGACAGAAAAGGAATGCTGAGAGTAGGTAATTGTGTTTGCAGACTCAAGCAGGAACTGTCAGATCTATCTTTTGAGTTATTCTAAGTGAAGACTGTTTTGAAAAAATGCCAGTGAAATCAGACATCAGGCATTCATTCATTACCTCTGTATTTATTTATATTTTATTCAAGGTACGTGGAATGAACGATCATACTTTAATATGAGTTACATAATACTCTGAAACCTTCATTTCAGAGTCAAATCCTTTAAAAGCCTTCTATAACTTATTAAATCTCTGAGTTTTTGTTATGTACTATTTTACTCCACACACACACAAAAAAAAAAAAACCACCAAAAAAACCTGTTGGCTTTGAAGAAACCATTGCGAGAATTCTGCTTCTTATTAACATTGGTAAAAGCGAGTATAGTGACACTACTCTATGCTTGTTTGTTGATAGTTATCTGTGAATTTACATGCATAATTTACATATTGATGCCTCTGTGTTATTTCTTTGAAGTATTGTAAGAGATTATTCTTTTGCACCATTGTCTCAAAGCTTGCTGAGGAACACTGATGGACACGTCCTGGGCAAGGGTTGAGAAATCCTTTGCCTGAGGGACACAGATGAGCAAGTCCAGGCAAGTCCTGGTCACTGAAGACCTTGCAAGCCAGGGGCAATGAGAGAGAGAGAAGCCGCAGCTTAATGACTGGGAAGCAGTGTTTTGTGTTGGCTTATCTCAAGGGAGACAGCCATCTCAAGGGGTACTGCACATGACTCTTACCCAAGTGTCCAGGAATGCCACGTTGGCAGAAGAAGAAGGATAAAAAGGGGACCAATAACCAAGCAGAACAGGTTTTCTGACTATAGATTCCTCACGATGTGATGCCTGCATGCTGAAGAAGAAGAAGAGGTGTCTGACATCAGAAGCCTCATGAGCTGATGCCTGCATGCTGACAGACTCTCTCCTGGGCCTGCTGCCTGAGACCTGCTGCTTCCTCCTGGATTTACCCTGCCGCTTCTTCCTGGTACCTGCTTGCTGCCTAAGGCCAGCCACGCTGCTGCTGCTCTCCCCTGTGCTTTTGCCTCAGACCATTGGAACAGCGTGCAACGGGACGCTGCTGGATCTTGGTGGTGACTATCTCCACTTTACGCAATTCTTGCTTCTTTCCTATTTTTTCTATTGCCTGTCTTCCCTTTCCCATCACCCTAATTCATAATAGTTGCTGTCCTCCCCTTCCCCATCTCCCTGATTAAGATTTGTAATAAACTGGTCGGACCAACATTTGAACCATTGTTTCTTAATCTCATGCTGGGTATACAGATATCAGAGATCCTCCTCTCCCTCCTATAAATCGGAGTGAGACAAGTATATACATATACATACATATAGAAGCCTTGTTATGGCAGCTGAAATTATGGCAGTCCACCGTCTATAAGAGGGATAGCATGGATTGTCTGTGAGATGCAGTATGAAGATTTTATTGGTTGGCAAAATGCAAGGAATCTCATTTAAGTGCTTTTACCTTATTATCACACAAGAGTTACTGCCTTTCATTTTGTGTATGATGTCAACAGTAGAACAAAGGATGAAATTATGACATGGAGCTGGAATTGTACTCTAAAGATAAGCTATCATTTTATAGAATTCTGCATAACTGGAGTACACATTGGGCACATGGATAAACTCACTGAGTTACCTTAATTTTGTGAGATTACTAATTTAAATGAATTTTATTTGGCTCTAGTACTGTTTGTTTTTTCCTATGTCTAAATGCATTAGTAATCAAGAACTATGGCTAAAAACAATACTGTGACCATGCATTTCTTGATGATTTTAAATATCGCTTTAGCCTGTTAGCTTGGTATGGCAATGGGCTAAAGAAAATGATCCAGTGTGGTCAGTAAGTAGTAACTTAAGAAGGCAATAAATGGAGAGTACAGATATTGGTACTCTCACTTAAGTTTTATTAGCCATAGACAGGAATTTAAGAGATGTTTAGTACCACGGACATATATGTAGACAGGTATCTGTTAGGTCACAAATACAGTGGATTGCAGTCAGCTCATCTGCAACTACAAAATACAAAAATCACAGATCAATCAGTGTTGGAAGGGACCTCTAGAGATCACCTAATCCAAATTCCCTACTAATGCAGGTTCCTTAGAGTGGGTTACAAAAGAAAGTGCCTATGCGGTTTTGAATATCACCAGAGAAAGACTTCACAACCACTGTTGGCAGCCTCCAGTGCTCCATCACCCTCAAGTTCTTCCTCATGTTCATTTGGAACTTCCTGTGTTCCAGTTTCTGCCTGTTGCTGCATGGCACCAAAAAGAGACCACCCCCATCAACTAGACTCCTGCATTTTAGATATTTGTGAAGACTTATGAGATTCCCTCTTAGCCTTCTCCAGACTCAAGATTCCCAATACACTTGGCCTTTTCTCGTAAGGGAGATGCTCCAGGCCCTTTACAATCTTTGTGGCCCTCTGCTGGACTCTCTGTAAAAGTTCCCTGTCTTTCTTGAATCTGGGAGCTGAGAATGGGACACAGTACTCCAGGTGAGGCCTCACCAGCAAGTGCAGAGGGGGAGCATTACCATCCTTGTCCTGCTGGCCACACTCTTTTTAAAACACCCCAGGATCCCTTTGTCCTTCTTGGCCACAAGGGCACAGTGCTGACTCGTGGACAACCTGTTGTCCACCAGGACACACAGGTCCTTCTCCGCAGAGATCCCTTCCAGAAGGCCAGCTCCTAACCTCTATTGACACATAAGATTGTTCCTCCCCAGGTATAGGACTCTTGCCCTTGTTGAACCCAACAAGGACTCTCCACCCGAGTCTCCAGTCTGTCCAGGTCTTGTTGAATGGCAGCACAATCTTCTAATGTGTCAGCCACACAAGAGCAATTTATCAGAAGATAAGGTCACTAACTTAGAGCTTTCTTTTTCTCCTTCAAAAAAAAAAAAAAAGCATGCATTGATTTGAATTAATTTAAATAAAAATTAATTTGAGGAAGCTTTCTACATTAAAGTCAGACTAAATTGTCACAATAAATGCCATTCAGTATTCCTGTTAGTACAAGGGCTGCTCTGAATGTAGTGCCTTCTATTTTATTATGTCGGCCAGCGATATCAGAGGCAAATGTTGGCGGTATGGCAGTAGAGGTTGAACGTTCCCACCAATATTCTATTACATTTTGTAGTGGTGAGACAGATGGCAGCAGAGGGGTAGTCTGTCAAAATGGCATCTGATGTAGAAGAACAGATAAAGCAAATGTGTGTCTTCGAATTCCTTCCTATGGAAAAGACTGCGTCCATTGGCATTCATTGGTGCTTTCTTAATGTTTACAAAGACCAAACAGTCAATGTGAGCACACTGAGGCGGTGGGTGGTGCGTTTCAGCAGCAGTGACAGCAACAGAGGTTCACCTCCACTCATACAGATTTTTATGAGAGAGGCACACAGGGTCTTGTTCATGGCTGATAAAAGGCATGGTTAGCAGTGGTGACTATGTTGAAAAACAATGTTTTGTAGCTGGGAATGTGCTCTATCTAATAGTGTTTTTGTGCTCTTTGTATCTGTTGTAATTTCCTTGGAAATCAGTAGGAGGCATTACTTTTGAAGCAACCTAAGTACGTTGTTGTATGGAATGATATGCCACTGAAGATTAAACCAAGCCAAAGTCTGCCCAGTTTCCTTAGCCTTTAGAAAGATCTATATAAGTGGTTGTGTTTTGTTCTTTCGATTATTTGTTTTACAGTTGTATTGACACTGCAAGCTGAGAATAGGATTTTATTTTGCTAGGTACTCCAGAAACGTACAGCTAAATCTTGTCCCAGAAGGCTGCAAGCTAAAAGGATCAGCAAGAGTCTAAAAAGAAAGTGGAGACACAGCCCTGAAGTAATTTGACCAAGGTCACAGAAGTCTCTTGGTAAAGACAGAACAGTTTTGTTCAGGGGAAATTGAGTAAACAAAGCCAAAAAAAAATTCCCTCTCAAAAGCATAAATTGCTAGAATCTGAAAAAACAAGGAAGAGAAGGAAATATTAACGGCCATCTTATACATTCATGTATGCATCTACTTAATAAGCCTGTGGAGTAGAATAAGCTATTTTTATCTATTCCGAAGCTGTGATATAAATTACGTGTTTCTAGAAGAGTATTCAAATTTCAGCTAACACAAAAAAGGATGACCAGAGGACTTTAAAAGACATTCTCCTGAACTGTTCAGTAAAAACATAGGTGGAACAGGATTTTCTGACCTATTTATAACACTCGGCTGAAGTCTAAGTAAAATAAATGTACTTGTGGAGCATGGCATGCAGGATTTAATTCATCACTGGTGAAAATCTGTTGCTGATGGTGGTGACTATGTTGAAAAAATAGTGCTTTGTAGCTGAGGATTTACTTGATTGATCTGTGTTACTGTGATCTTTGTAGCTGTTCTAGCTTCCATGGAAATAAATAGGAGGCATTACTTTCAGAGCAACCTATCTATGGGTACGTAGTAACTGTATACAGTTGATTCAATTAAATAAGTATTATTCTTTATCTATGGTTCATGTTTCCTTTTCTAAAAAGTAGCACAGAAATATATTCACAGGAGAGAGGCAGGATGCTTTTGTGAGTACACAGTGAACTTTTTGCTTTAAGGGCCTGTTGAGTTAAAATATAGAAAGAGCATACCAGTCAGTTAATGGAGTCAGGCTTTTGAACTTTAAGAACACTAGGGAAAAAATAAATAACATACTTGCTATGTTTGACTGTAATCATTCAGATTTAGCAGAAAAATACCAAGAAATCAAGCTAATATATATAAATTTGAGGGAGAAAAACAGTTTTATCTTTCAACATCCCATAACTGAGAGGAAAAGAATGTCAGCTAGAAAAAGGGAAGATCAGAGTATAGAGCTAGTGGATGAACTTATAAAATATAGAGAACTCCTAAGAACTAGGAAATGTGACGTGAAAAATCAATATGGTTCCTGCAACATGAAAAATGAAATCATTGTGTTTGTATCATGACAGAGAAGATACATGTTCCATCGCTAAAAAGAAGAAGCTGCAGGAAATGGGGAAGATTAGAAATTCCTATAATTCAGCAGAACTTTCACATAGTCTCTGCTTCTTAAAATACAGCCATAGATAAGCTCATATATTGTCTGAGTTAATGCCAACATATGAAGTCAATATTATCAACATATAGAGTGCTCACAAAATCCAAACTATAAAATCAAATTAGAGTAGGCATTGCTTACAGTTATGTTGTTAACCAAGCACCTAGGTGCTGCAACTTTGCACTGTGGCAAAAAGACACAGATAATAAAAGCAAATTAGAACTTGAAAACATTCTGGGAACTTGAAAACATTCACCCAATTTGGAGAGTGACACTCTCACTTTAAACTCTAAATGAAACCCTCAGCTTCATCATTTGCTACTGTTTGACTGGATTAAATTTTACTCCTGCTTATACCTTGAAGAATGGTCTTGGGAATCACAAGCCATAAAATCAGTTTGACAAACTTATCTTGATTAAAAAGAAAAAAAGTACAATATCCTGGCCATAACGTAGAGTAAGGTGTAGTATATTTTATATATACAGGTGAAAATAATTTCATCCATTGCTGTCACATGTAAAAGTTGATGACTTTATGAGAAATGACTTTGCTTTGAATGAGCACTTTGATTAATTGAGGTTGAAAGTTATTGGCAGAATAAATTTTCTCTATGTTGATCTGCTGTTTTTAAAATGTAACTATAAGTTTATTACTTAACTTTTAAAGTCATCAGAATATTCACACTAGTCTATGAACTTTAGTTGTGGTGAAACTACCAGTTTCACCGTAGTCTCCCTATTAATTAATTTATTGATCTTGTTGTTAATTAATTAATCTTGCAATTTAAAAATAACACTTCTGATAGAGTTACAGATATCAAAATAAAGAAATCACAAAACTGAAACAACAAGAGAATGATGATCTACCTCTCTATCTTATCAACATACTGTCCATTAAAGGATAATTTTATTTCAGTACATAGTTTACTGAAAATATATGTAAGGTGGAAAAGAAACATTTGAAGATAACAGCAATTCATGCCTGACTTCAAAGTTATTTCTTTTAGGAGTACTCTTCTGAATCCTTCTCAAAGAGAATTCTCTGCATATTATTTTTACCTGTTTCATTTTCTATAATCTGAAATCCAGTAGCAAAAATAAGAATTGGTGGTGTTAGAAAATAAGATAAATATCTTGATACCATTTAAATTATTACTAGTATTACTCAAAATCAGTAACAGTCTATGAATTACTTATTCAGAGAGTAAGAAATAATGACATGCTTCTTAATGTTTCTATTAAAAGGAACATAAAAGCTCTGGAAATGTTGCTGAGATATGTTGTAAGGGATTAACTTTATTGTATTCAAATGCTGTCTTGGCAGATGGAAGAAAATTCTTAAGCCTGTGAGGCCAAATGACCTATGTTGATTCTCCTTTCTTACCAACCTTTTCTGTTCCACTTCTCTCTAGAAGTATACCATAATGATCATTAAATTTTCTATGAAATATTGGAATTTATGGCCGTGGTTTTCAAAGATGAAGTGCATCAGACAGATATACAAAGAATTGATGCTACGTTAGGAGTACAACTTAATTTCATTTGGAGAAAGACAGGAGGGGAAAGTATATATTTACTACATGCAGAATATACAAGTTGGATTGCAGGATTTTGATGGAATTCCCAAAGTCAATTTTGTTATTTCTCTTTCAAAGCTGAAAGTGAATTATGACTTGGAGTTCCAAATATCATTTACGCTTGTAAGCTAACGAAGATAATATTTAAATAAGAAAAAGGAGCATGGGATTAGAAAATATTGGAGCACTGAAAAATCTCTCATATTCATGTGGAAAAGTAGTGGAGGACCCCAGTAGAAGATGTAACTGGCTTAACAGCCTTGCACTTCAAGATTTGGTAATCTGCTATGAACTAGAAGGGACCTGTAAAAATCAAAGAGGAAAGTGATGATGAAATGAAATTGTATTAATACTACAGATAAAGACAGAAAAATATACTCCTTATATCAATGGTGATTTTGAAATTGTTGGCTTTTCTTTCTATGAATAAAAGAAGATTCCAGGGGACAGACATTCACTGAAATGAGGAGGGAATCATCTTCTGAAGTCTTTAAAAGAATCTGAAAGCTCATGACTTCCTTTAATTTTTGCCCAAATATCCTAAAAGGACCCACAGGAACATCAGAACTTTTTCAAGAGTCTTAAATACATTGCTTTGTGACCTTTGTTGAATTAATGCTAGATAGCTAGCAATAAAATAGGTAATTTGAATCACCTCTCTTAGTACCTTAAGATTTCCTTTTGCAAAAAGTCCTTGTTTTGTTGCCAAAGGTGATGGCATCAGTATCTGAACAGCATTGAAATAATTATTATACAGGAATCTAACAAACCAGCTACCTCAAGAGCTTCTGTTCTATTCTCTTATTATTACAGAATGCAGTCCCTCAGCCCATCTAAAAAATTAGCTTCTAATTACATCTGTACCTGCATGTACACTGCCTAAAAAATGTTAATCATAATGGTCATTGTTACTAATTGTTCTTCCATTTTCCATTTCCAAGGTCTTCATTTTGAACTCTTTTCTCTTTCTGTTTACATTGTATGTGAACATGTATGTATATATATGTGTGTATATATAGTATACTACTAAAGGGAACAGTGAATACAGTTGTCATATGATTGGAGTTGTTCTGCACAGCGTCTGGAATTTAGTCATTTTAATGACCTTAAGTGGATAGGTTATTTGAGCATGAATTTTTGGCTTTTTTTTTTTTTTTTTTTCTGTCAGACAACCCAATTAGAGTTCCAGATTAACATTACAAATGCCCCTTGAGTTTAAAACTGGAGATTCTATAAACCCATATTTTGTCTCTGATCTGGCCATTATCAGTGCATTTACATTATAAACTACTGTGTTTATAAAGTTTCTGAAGCTGGATCAATTTCATGGGAGGTTGCTAGATTCTAAATAGTTTTAAGCAGTATCACACAGCGTTATGGGTTGTGTAATCTCTTATTTTACTGTGTGATAGGTCCAGTGCTGCCTGTAGATTCTAAGGTACCTGACTGGTCTGAGTTTGTTAGCTGTTTAGGTTCTTACAATACATACAGGTGAAATGCACTTTCTTTCAATTAAAAGAGAAGAAACTGAAGAAGTGGCAATGAAAACCTATTGGAAACCTATTTTCATCCTTAGAGAATCATAGAATCTTAGAATCACAGAATGGCCTGGGTTGAGAAGGACCATAACGATCATTTAGTTTCAACCCCTCTGCTATGTGCAGGGTCGCCAACCACTAGACCAGGCTGCCCAGAGCATAGATACATGAATACCATTTAAAATAAGTTTTTTGATACCTTTGCAGTCCTTCTAGTGCTGTTAAACTTCAGATTTTGAATGTCTTTCTTGGTGTCTTAACATTTTTTGTTAACAATGTTTAAGAAATTTGTACTTGCAAGAAAAAAGTCTCTGTTATCCCAAGTTTTTCACTTCTTTCAGTGAATTCAAACCTCTCCAATTTTATTCTCACTGCTCTGTCTTTCTGGAGCTATGGCAGTGGGGAACTAACATTAAACAATATGCTGAAGCTTGAAACATCTTGATTGGAATTATAGAATGGATTTCACTCTGAATTTGAGAAATGAGACCACAAAATGCAGTCAGGTTAGTATGTTGCTAGCTAAGGAAAATTGAGAAGCAAAGGAAAAATGTCAGAGGAGAAAAGAGGAGTAATTTAAGAAGCTGGCAGAGTCAGCATAAAAAGAAGCCAAGAGAAACAGATGCCAGAACTAAATACTAGTTCTGGAAGGACTGAATCACTTATTCAGCAGCCATATATTGATGGCTGACAATAACTGACATGGTTATAATACTGTTGTCTGCTTGGAATGGAGTTCTTTCACAGTCAGACTGAAATTATTCAGAGGTCAAAAATGACTGTGAAACCAACAGTCTGTTTTTTGTTCATACAGATGCTATAATGATCCAGATGTCTGCCCTTTAACACATCACCGAGCAGCTATCTGGTCTATAAACATAGCTTTCAAAATACATTTAACAACTTAGATTATCCATTGCCATCTGATACTCTATAATGTGTGTATGTGTCCAAATAGGTTTTAAAAATACCCACAATATGTATAATCATCATCTCTTTGACAATTTATGCTAAATGATAACAGATATAAAAGAATGTAAAAATATGGATTAGAATAATCACTACTCTTTCCCTTAATCCTATATAATTTGCAATTGATTGTAAAAACTTACATTGGCATGACATGGCACCAGTACATGCTCCAAATTGTCCAAGTTATATTTTGTATTTGACTTCATTGTTAAATTTGTAAAAGCCTAGCAAGTAGGATGAAGAGACCTTGAGAATCAATGTGTTCTTTCCTACAGTACAGAATGATTTGTACAATAACCTTTCTGAAAACTGTGTAATATGCTCCTAAAAAGCCACTAATGAGTGTCACATTTGGTAAGTCAGTTTTAAATTGAAAAGAACACTGTAGAAAGAGGTTGTTGAGCTATCAAATTTGTGAAGGGAATATAAAGACTGGGAAAAGCCTTGGCCATATAGTGCAACTCTGTTCATTGAATCATTTCTAGTCTAGCTGCAATAGGTATTTAGATGTGGGTATGAAAGAGAAATTTAGAGCAAGTAATGGATAAATGATATTTATGACACAGTATTCCATAAAGAATAAAGAAATTATTTATTGTAATTTTTCTGGATGCTGTTTTTTGAAGTAATGTATTTTCTCTTCTTTTGAGGATGAAATACTAAATAATTTTAAGAAATCAACATTTTAGCATTATTTTATGTATGAGCTTGTGTTTAAGATAGATGCCTTTTCAGGTGGCAAAAATCACTGAGTTTTGTTACAAGCATGCTAGTTTTACAACCGATTTGGAATCTTTCCCAATTAGAAATAAGAAAGCTAGTAGGTAATTCTGAGTTTCCACAATGTTTACAGCCGACCGCTGTCAGTGAAGATGATGTAACTATAAACAGTTACACAGATAGACATTATGTGAATCAAGGCTAATTTAGCATTAAATCAAAGTTTTCTGATTGTCAAAGTATTCTGATCCTAGAATCCTAGAATCCTAGAATCACAAGGTTGGAAACGACCTGCAAGATCATCTAGTCCAACCATCCTTCCATTACCCTTGCTACCACAAGCTACTGAACCATATCTCATAGCTCCTCATCCAGATGCCTCTTGAACACTGCCAGGGACGGCGACTCCACCACCTCCCTGGGCAGGCCATTCCAGTGCCTGACCACTCTCTAAGAGAAAAAGTTTTTCCTTATGTCTAACCTAAACCTCCTCTGGTACAACTTGCAGCCATTTCCTCGGGCCCTGTTTGTTGCCTGGGAGAAGAGGCCAAACCCCTCTAATAGGGGAGTTGTTGATGGAAACCAACTGTGACTGCCACTTTAATGTTGAATGTTGAAAATGCTGTTGGTTTTGAAACGAGTGCTGGCAGCCATTGATGCCAGAATTAGTATTTTCAAAGTTAGCACAGGATGATTTCTTAACAGCACAATAATTTTGTAACCCGAAGCAGGAAATAAGTATGTTGTCTTATGAACAAGTGGTAAATGTTTGCTTTAAAACAATGATTTGTTTAAGGAATGGTAAACCAAAGGAATGGTAAACCAAAGAAGTTAAATGTCAAATAAAATGATTATTTCTGACATTTTATGATTAATAAATATCCTTGTTAAAATAAAGTCAGAGTACAGACCTCTTAATTTAGCTAGTTAGTTTGTATATATCTGAGAATTTATTCATATATTTTCTCTTTGATCTCTTCTACTTTCAACTACTGAGAAGTTGTTGCAGAATAACTAGTTACCCTTTTTCAGTTAAGATGTGGATGAAATTCAATGGAGGATAAAGTTATTCTAATGTATAGTTTATAAAGTGCATTGGGACTGCTTAAAAGGAAGGACTATATAAATGTAAGTTGTCACTATTATTAATAGGAAACTACTAGGAAAGAAAAATAAAGAAGTGATATATTGGCAATGACAAAGCGCAGAATAGCCGAATTGAATACTAAAGTCAAATTTACCACCTTGGAAAACAACCAAAAACGTTTAATTGTTCATGATTTATTCAATGGAAAGCTTTGTGTTACTTCATCATGTCATCATGTCAAGAAATAGAAAAAAAAATTACACAGAGAAAAAATGTCCATGTGAGAAATTAAGTTGAGAATTTGATAGACTTGTTTTAAAATGATTGAATTATTGTTGCTTCTCTGTGCATAACAATGGAAAATTATGACTATGTCTGAATGAACAGTTTGACAAGATTTACACTGCCAAGCAAAATCTTGGTTCATCTTGTATATGCATAAAAAATTCCAGACAAAAATATTGGCAGAAAACCCAGCTGGTTTTATGACTGATAGGATGCTGGGCGAGGATATCTTTTAAAAAGTCACGTGCAGTATAATGTTCATTGATGGAAGACAAAAAATTGGAGATAAAATCTTAATATTAAAATGGGAGGAGGGAGATGTTTCATTGGTAATTTTGTTGGTTATTTTGTTGCTGTTGTTTGTTTGTTTTGTTGATTGTTGTTGTTTATTAATCTGTAGATATTCTCCAGGTATCAGCAAAATTTCAAAATATTCTTTTATGTATAGCTGTCTTTGTAGAGATTGATAAATTTCTCATCTCAGCTACATTAAATGATTCTGGAAGTGACCCTAAGTAATGCAAGGGATAGGATTTAAAAGAGAATGTGAATTCCAGAAAAAAAAAATAAAAAAGACTAACAAATCAAAGTCTGATTGGAAAAGTATTGCAAAGAGGGAAAAAAAAAAGTGGAACAGAATGTGACTTTAAATGTTACTGTAAAAATCAATACATATAAGACAAAATCTCTAAGAACCTGAGAGTGGTAGGAAAAAGAGGGGTGGAATACTTAGCCAAAAGAGACAGGCAGAAGGCCAGAAGTTTGAGGTGCGTCAATAATTCAACAAATGAATAAATCTCTCTTTCAAATCTCATAGAAATAGAAGGAAAGTTTTCAGACTATAAAATAACAATCTTAAGAACTTCTGTGGTAGTTATTCATAATATATTAAGTTCACTGATTTCAAATAGTCAATTAGCTTTGAAGATTCATCTACAGTTTTACTAAGAGACTTTAGTGAGTGACAGCACTTAGAGAACTTACTACGTTTTTCTAACCTGTTGAGGCTCAAGCCAAAGATCAAGATGTGTGCTGTATCCATAATCATCCAAAAGAGAATGCATTGGAAAAAGGAAGAGTAAAATAAATTTATGACCTAGTCCTTCTGCCTAATACTAATTTCAGCCTCCACTTACTTTCACTTTAGAGATCTCCTGACTCTACATGTGTCTACATGAATTTATATTCCATGAACTTTTTCAATCTTCTAGTCAATCCATATGAAACTTAAAGACCCAAATCAGTTTGGGCAAGGTCTTTTGCATCTGCTCTTGCTTCAATGAAAACCATTCCTGCATTAAAAAAGAGTGAATAATATCAGTCAATTTTCTTTCATACCATTTATCATTTTATTTTTCTTCAGTTGAACCTTTTCTCTCTCTTCCACATGGGAAAGCCACAAATGATTTTATAGTTCAGTATACAGAAATCACACACTGATGCATTATCTAATGATATAAAAATACATTTAGAAAGTGTTACAAAGTTGTCTACTATGTGAGGTAACTCAAAGTAAGATTAATTGCATGCACTTCACCATGCACCAAAATAACTTCAGATGGGACATATTTCTAGAGATTTAACCAGATAAATTTCCTTAGGTTGAGATTATTCATAGTATGCAGAGTTTTATGTGATAATTTATTTTACCATGCATTTTTTTTCTTTTTGTCTCTGTCCTGTTCGTCTGTCACATATTGTAACTACAATCACTGCATTAGTTTAAATTTGGATTTAAGGGCAAATGCGGTTAACTGTCGAGCAGATTTATTCAATATTTTATTCTCTTCCAAATCATTGTAATACATTTATTCCTATGAGAATTTTCTTTATCTTCCACTTCATTTTCACTAAACAACTACAAAGTTTTTAGTCACTGTTTCCCATTTGTTTTAGCAGGTACTATGTTTCTTTTTAGTATTTTTTCACCTTCGGCTGTATGAGTCTGTTTTAGTCATTTCATCCATGCTTTTTAATACCATCACTGCTCAGCGTGGCTCCAAAGAATAGTTGAACCTCATGATATAGCAGTATGGGGGATAATTTACAGTATCTGCCATTTGAGTCTACAAAATCAGTTTCAAAACAGATTCTGAGAATTCAACTCTGAAGTCCCACACCGAACTGAGGAAAAATTGTGGTCCATGTATATAGTCACCATAAGACACTGGCGTTTGTATTTTCAAGGCTAAATTCTAAGTGTAACCTGTTTCCTATTTCTTTTAAGTGTTGTTTCTCAGCTAGCAATACATTTTTGTTAAGCAACTATTTAATTTCACCACATTTTTATTTGAAATAATTGAAGCATCATTATTCTTATCTTTCTTCTCATAATAACAAATGAAGGGATTCTGTTACATTGATTTCCACCTTGACAAAATACTCCAGCGTCTAGCTAACTTTGATTTTCCCTGCTATTCAAATCTTTGCCCTTGAAGACTTCTAGACACCAAAAATGTTGCTAGTCTCTCATTTTTAGAAGGTGATGTTCTAAGAAAAAATAATCCTAACTCCTCTCTCTGACTTGATGTAGTCTTTTTTTCTCACCCTCGTTTTTGTATGCTAAACAATCTTACACATTACCATCTTGGGAAAAATACTTCTAGTTGAGTGACACATAAAAGCTTCTTCTTCACTTTTGATTTTATTCCCATGAGACCTAAGGGACCTCAATAGAAAATAAATGCATGAATAAATAAGCTTTCAGAGGACCGGTTAACAAACCACACTACAGAAAAGCAAAACAGGGAAGAAAATAGGAAAGAACAATCATCCTTATCAAGTCAGTGACAGGCAGTGATCCAAGAACCACTAGTTCCCTTGAAGTAGTCAACCAAGAACACAGCAAGAATTTCTGGATGAATGTTGTTTGTGTACTTTTCTAGATGTTTCTTATGAAGACTGCATTTCACATATGACCAATTTGTTGACCAACCTCTATCAGCCTCTACTAGCTAGGTCTTTTCTTTTCTATACATTTTAACATCAGCAACTCTCTTGAGAAATTTTAAAGACATTGAAGACATGAAGCAAGGTAAAAATGATTGTTTTTTTTCCGAAGAGGTTTTGGTTGAATGGAAGAAAACAAGAAGGCTAAACTTCTTTTTGTGTGGCTTAGAAGTGTGTGCCCCAAACTCTTAGACTGACCAAAGAGGATGCTACTGTTCATCGGATGGGGATTAGATCAACATGCAATTTTACTTTAACTCAAAATCCTGGACCACTTAAGCAGTACCATTTTGGTTTTCATTTTAACCTGGAATGAACCAGGAAGGAAGATACATTTTAGAAAGTATATAACACATGGTATATGTTTTTGAGTAACTTGCCTCTGAGATCTAATTCTACACCGAAGAACATTTGCAGAAAAAATTTTGTCACAGCCAGAAAGACCTTCTGAAATGTAAAAAATCAGTCGCACATCATATCATGCACTCTGCAACTGAGAATTTGTGAGTTCTTTCTCATCAGTATTTTTTGACCTTTCTTAATAACATGTTTTCCCATGGACTCAGCTTTGTCCAGCGGTGGGTCTACTTAAGAGCTTGCTGGAATCAATTTTGTCTGGCATGGGGCAGCCCCCTCTCTTCCTGCAGAAACCGCCCTCACTATACCAAAATCTTGCAGTATGCACTCAGTCTTAGAGAAAGGGATTCAAGGCCTCCTTTTGTGATAAGTAGATCTTATGGAAGAACAAATAAACCTAGGAGTTCAGTTCTCCCACCTTTATCTCTCTCAGAATCAACCAACGTTTTCAAAATTTACAGATTTTCAAATTTACGTGGATCTTTGTTTATAGGGTACTTTGTGTTTTAATGAAATCTAATCAGACCTTCTCAGTAAGATCACTTTTGTCTTCTTAATGTAATCTGGCCAGACAAATCCAGCCACTGAATGACTTTACATACATTTTTGACAGCACAATTTTTCTCACTTTGTTCTTGTGCAGCAGGGGAAAACAGCTGAATTTGAGTGGGGTCGTATCAAATCATTCAATAATTTTGACTATTTTTTAAAGTGAGTGTGTCTTATGGTTTGTGAATATTTAGAATTCCAGTCGAGTACTTTAGTGATATAATCAACAGGATGTGGCTGATACAGGAACTAGCTATTTTTAGGTAAAATTCCTGAAGTGGGATTTAATTCTAAGTTTTCTGCACATTTTTTTTCTCAAGCTGCTTGCCAGACTCAAATGATATATGATTGATAATTGAGCACATCATATTTATATGTTACTTTGCAATAGATGAGTGGGAAGAAAAAAAGAAAATAAAATGAAGGGGGGTAAAAGAAAGATAAGAAGCTTGGGTTGCCAAAAGGCAAAAGTGTTCTTCCACGCTTCCTTCCTTTCTGCAAGTAAGAGATGATAATTTATGTGTCAATCAGAGTTTACTTAGTCTTTATGCATTAATTTCTACATTCCCCCATTTTAATACATGGCCCTTTGCCTCCTGCTCAAGAGAATTAACAGCAAGATTATTGTGACTGAGGATTAAGGCTAGACTGGTTATTTCTGTAAAAATATGGGCTGAGTAGAGAGATTAAACAATTTAAGGTGAATACAAGGTATGGTTTTCCTAGATAGAGTACTGTGTATTTAGCAGTATGGCCTAATACCTTTGTCTGTGAGGAGAGAAATGTCACTTCCACATTTTATTGCCATGTGACAATTGTTTGTTTGTATTTCCAGTCAAATCAAAATACATCTATCAACTTCATTAAATTATTTTATGAATTTAAAATTCAAAAGAATCAGTTACATTGCCTCAAATTGCCTGTACTAATGCTCTACTTGTGACATCTTGAAGTAGCCACCACCTCTACTTTCCTTCCCACTATTAACTGTAGTCAATAAATTGTTCATAATTATTTTAAGCTCATCAAACTCCTCCTTTTAAAGCTTAGAATGCACTGCAGAAAAGGCTATTTTTTTCACAGTTATTTAGAAGATACTTCTTGGGTTGTAGGAATTATTATGTGAAAAAAATGAAAAGCTTGAAACAGCACTATTTTTAGGAAAGTTTAGAATCATATAATACAGCTTTACAATAATTGCCATGTCTATGTTCCTACTTATATTGACAGTTCAAAACCTCTGGTATTTCTGTGCCCTTCATTTCTTTATTGCATAATAGATTCCATCCAGTTCTTTATTCAGTGTTCAGTAGTATTCATATCTATACAGTATCTCAAAGATAGGCAAAAGAAATCTTATGGAAAAATATTCATGGAATTAGATGTTTAGAGGTTATATTATTCCTCACCACTGGTAGTTGTTTATCTTCAATCCTGAAACAGGAGGATTTATTTTCACTCAGACAAATTAAAAAAAAAAACAAAAAACAAAAAACAAAACCCAAACTTTTCTACTGGATTTGTAGATTTTAGTATAATTATTACAAATGTCCAGTATTACTTTGAATTTTTCTATGTATATCAGTTATTCATATAATTACTTAGGGTATGGTGGCTTTAGCCATCTCAGCTCCATTGTGAGTTAGAGCTCTAACTGACAGCTACATTCTGGAAATGGTGCTGTTTGTAACAAACCCAAATCTGCATTTAGCATTTCTCAGCTGCACACAGCAAAAATATGTGGAGTCATTTTATTATCTTCAGAGTTTAGTATGTATTTTGCTTCAGATATATTATGCTATATTTTTTGTTTTATTTGCTATTAACCTCTACAAATGTGTTTTTTGTTGATTCTGTCACATTGGACATCAGTCTTTCTCTGGAAAGATTATAGTGAGTATAGAAAGAAATCTTCGCAGTGGTAGGGCGGCTTCATTGAGACCTCGATTGCCTATATAGATTTTGCTCTTAGGTATAACTGCTTCATCTACAGTAGATATTTTGTGTGTTGGTTCATCAGCTGATCTTGTGCCATCTGCCTGGATTATGTTTCTTTGAAAGCTCCTCAGATGATTTTTTTCTTTTGGATGATCAGAGGTAGTCGTGACTGTTTTAAAACATTTTTTGCCATTGCATATGCTTGTTACCATCCTGCAGATAGGAAATTGTAATCTTCAATGCTAATCTGGTAAAAAAAATTCGTACAAGTATTTCTCATCTACTTCAGCAGTGTTTCATGGCTTAGTAATTTAACTTGCAGAAAGTAAATATAGAGTGCAGTAGAGGAAGCTATGATAAAATCAGGACAAATAGGACATTTTGGAATCTTCATAATGTGGATGATTAAAGGATAACTTCTACTGTGGCATATGTGACAGTAAATATTTCTGAAAATAGGTATGACTATATAACAAACCCATTTTACAGAATAAGTTCATTAGTATCTTTTCCTAAGGAAATATTTAACCTGATTTAATTTGTTAGGCATGAAAATTCTTACAGGTTCACATATTTCTATATAACTGCATTTGCTTGTTTGTATGTTACATATTTCTGAGAACGACCTAAGGCCTAGTCAGACAAAGAAGGGAAAACGGCTTATTAAAATAATAATAATAATAATAACAATAACAACAACTATACTCTGTGTGTATGTTTCAAGGTTAGGTGTTGACATTACTACTGGTAACTACTTATCAGTAGGAAAATTCTCAAGAAAACACAAGTCATCATTCTGCTTAATCCATCTGCTAAGAAAAGAACTATGTTACTATTAGCAGGTCTGTCTCTATAATTCTATGTACATTTTCATGGCATATGTCTTAGATACACATTTTTTAACTTAGTAGCTAATCATGCTAAATAGCATTTAATTTACCAAACGACAAATGGATCTAAGGTCGCCTTTTTTTTTTTTTTTTTTTTTTTTATATTTATAATAATAGCAGAATAGAAACTCCTAAATGACTCCTTAAATGTTATGATGATAAATCAATCACTTATTTAATATGTCCACTAAAAGAGTCCATTTTCTACTAGGTATAGTTGATAATTTATGTTCCATATTGATTAAAGTAATTTGACACAGTGTACTACCTTTCTCTTTCTTTACATATCTTCTATTTAAATGCTTTCATACCTTTCCAAATTGAAAGCAATAAAGCTCAGCTGTAAGCTTCAGGTGGAGTAGTATTCTTCAAGTCCGCATGTGGAGGTAATTGATGAGGAAACCAGGTTTTTTTTAATACATTCATATTAGAAATGTTAATCACAAATACAATAAGCAAGAGAGATTCCTGAGTATTCTTTTTTTCAAAATTCTTTATTTTTCAGTATTCTATTCTTTATTTCTCCTGTGTGTTAGAAGTCTTAGAAAGGGAACAACTTTTCAAGTTAGACAAATCCCATCCAGTGTCTAGAGCAGCATATATCTAGCAGCACGTGTTGTGATATTGGATGAGATGTCTTATATGTACCAGGCATCTACTATATCTAGAATCTAAACAATGCCAAATAATCTTGCCCATGTGCACGGTATCTTTGTGTATACACAGTAGGTCTTATGGTTTGCAGGATTGTTGGTGTTATTGCATGCATTATTTCTGCTGCTGCAAATATATAATTGATTCTTTCAGAATTTATTTCCTTACTGGGTTGAGAACATTACTGGAAAGTTAAGACATCAGTTTTGCTCCAACAGCTTTCTACCACTGCCTCCTTTACCAGCATCTCATATCTGATTAGAATGATTTCCAGACAAACATTTTTATTTTTACCACTAAGACAAATAGCTCTTGAAATGCACACAGCCACAGGATGTAATAGGGTCACTTCTTAAGCCTTTTTTTTTGCTGTCTTGAGTGCTATGAACTTCCTAAAACAAACAAAAAAAAATTGTGAAAGTCTACTATACTAATGAATATATTTAAACATAGTCTTACTTTTTTGGTGAAAACTTGCTTGACTCTTATAATAATTTTTTTCTGCTACAAAACTGAAAACATTACTTTTTAAACTGTAGATAATAACTGTTTTTCAATTTTTATTAATAAATATCCTTAGTGCTCTCAATAAAGAAAAATGAAAGTACAGCAGTGATGGTGGAAGGGAAGTAGTGAGCAGTCTCTTCTGTGTTGTCATCGCTCATTTGCAAAAGGTTGACAAAATGTATCCCTATTCAAAGCCTCAATAACAAGACTCTCTACACACAGATATTATGTGTCCGTGTATAAGCATGGACCTGCATTATCAACAGTGATCAGATACAAGAGTAGTAGCTATGGAAGAAATACCTTTGCATTTTGCTAGATAAATTCCATTTAATTTCATAGTGTGGTTAACTTTATTGCTAAGTTGATCTATCAACATGATTTTTAATAGCAGTGTTTCAGCTTAGCAATTCCCATGAAAACACTACAGTGCTGGTTGTTTTAGGGATATAGAAGAAATTTTGCCTTCTGGTTTCTGTCTCGTACAGAGGAACTCAAAATCTGAGTGAATCACCCAGGACCCCCATTTTTACTTCATTTTGTCTGTGCTTGACATGATACTGTGTCTACACAAATATAACATATAGCATGCCTGATTCACCAAAGAAAAATCATTGAGGTCATTTGGTAAACATGTTAACATTTATTTTTAATAATGTATGGATTCTACCTTGTCTGTAATGGTGTACAAGTAATATTTTTGAAACCTGGATCACTGTTGGCTAATGACCAAAAACTGAAGTGTAGGTTATATGAAAATTTGACACTTTTTATTTTTTAGAAAAATAAACTTTAACTGCTGATTATTTGAAAGTCCGTTAAATCCTTTGACATTGAAAATAGTCAGCAACAATTAAATTAAATCTCTATCAGAAGTAACAAAGTCATCATCTCTTATTCTTAGTGTTATAGACGCTGATTTCATATATAATATATATAACTGCTTAAAAATCTAAAAGACATAATTTAAAAGGTCATTTATATAAATCTTTTTTTGTAAGGAATGCTTCAAACTTTGTTTCTTCAAAGATTTATATGAAACAGTTTATTTTAAGCAGCTAATCATCAAAACTAATCTTCTCTCTTGTTTTTCAAGTCTATGGTATATAAAAAGAGGAAAGAAATTAATTGTCTATTATGTACATTCCAGTTTCCTTGCAAGCTGTCACTGTAAATAGCCTCATATACACATCAGACCTCTTTCTATGCTGTTATGTCAATGTAAAGGAGCATGAGACCTTTACTTAGTAAAGTAAGGAGCATTTTAATGAATAAAAATTTCATTGGCTTCCATCTGAGGGCCCTCCATACTACTAGCATCATACGGTTGGATTTAAATGCATGCTATTTATAGTAGGACTGTTAAGAATGGGATAAAAAAAAAAAAAAAAAAAAAAAAAAAAAAAAACTTGAAAAGAAATGCCCACCAAAAGCCATTTTGATTCAAATGTTTGCTGTATTTTGAAACTTTTGGAAAATTACTAGTTTACAATATTCTTCCAGACTTATTTATAGCTTTATCTTTTGCCATTTCTTGTAAACTTCGTAACAGTATGCAATACATGCTGAGCTGCAACTATTTTTTTATTTCCAAACTCAAAGCAGTCTGCCAGTAGCAGTTACAGGGAAAACTACTGTATCTGTGAAATGTACAAAAGACTCCAGTCTTTAGCTGTAGGATGACAATTAATTGCCAACACAAACAAATTTCTCTTTTGCTCCTTACCCATGAACCTAACAGCAGAAATATTTTGAGATGACAGACCACTGTAAACGATTAGCTTGCTAAATTAAAAGATTATATTTTTTTCAGATTTTTAATAGCAAAGAAGACATTATTTCGTCCTCTATAACCTTGTAAGAACTGAGTAGTCAGAAACAAATTATTGATGTGTTTTTTAATTGATGTGTTGGCAAGAAATGTACAAAAAGGAGAAAATGAAATAAGATTTCAGTCACACTTGATCTTCAAGAAAACTTAAGTTTTCTCCTTCTTTTAACGTAATTCAGTCGGTTGGTTGTGATTCATTTTTTATGGACAAATTTAGCCTTTTTCTTTGCTATTGTTCTCCTCTATTGTTTAGATGAAAAGCAGAACTATATATAATCTTTCAACTGCATTAATGTATGTGCAAATTTTATGACTGTGAAATCAAGTAAATCAATATTTAGGAAGCTCAGAACAAAAGCTATCTATAATAACTTGCATTAAGCAATTTACTTTGTGCTTAGTGTTATTTAGATAAGCTAATCATGGAAGATTAACCTTTAAATTTTTATATTCTAAAGTACATCAATCCCATTCTTGGTTCTTAATGCTTTTAGCTCTGTAAGCAACATTTGACATTTACCAATAGTAATGTCAGGGACAAATGTCCCCCATCTTACAGGTAATAAAGATTTGAATAATTTTCTTTTTTTGTTTTTTTTTTTTTTTTTTTTTTTTTCCATGAGAACATGCTGAGGATTGGTCGCAATGCAGTCTAACGTTTGTTTTTAATGGTGAATTAAATTATGCCATTACTGTAGAAATCATTACTTGGGAGAGAAATGCTTAACACTGAAATGTATTGGGTAACCAGTAAGATTTATTTTTAAGCAATGGCAACTGTTCTATTTTATTTAAAAGAAACAAAAACACTTTAAGGAATGAACATAAGAAAAAACAGTTCTCAGATGTTTTCTGATCCTGAATCACAGAGGCACTCAATTACATGCACAGATATGGAACTCCAAGAAGTTCTGTTGTTATTGCTGTGATGCCTCTAATATTCATACATACTTCCAATATTTGTCTTTGTGTATGCTCTAATCTAAGTATTCAATGCTGAAAATTAAACAAATAACAATAATTCAGGATTGATTCAATGTTTACCATTCAAGTTTTCCAGTACCTTTCTTATCACAAAGTCTGAGGAAGAAAGTAGTCAGTCCTAACTCAGATTGTCAAATATTTTTTTTGTAATCTATGGGCTGCCCAATCATCCTGCTCAATAAATTTTTTTGAAGAATCTACAAGAGACAATTAAGAAAGGAAATTTTAAACATATTACTCAACAAATAGCAGACATGAAGTTCCAGAGATCAGAAGAAAACTGGTAACCACTGAACCAGAGGAGAATTTACAGGACAGGTTCTGTAGCAATACTAACCGTTATTAGTATTACAGAGGTGCTAGAGATTTTTTTAGGTGTAATATGAAAGCTAGATGAAATAGTAGAACACTGATTATATCTAATTGAGCTGGAATACATTTCTTTCAGTTTCACAAGATATAACAGTTCAACATGTGTGTACTCTTCTTAGATGGCATATTCCTTGAAATACAAAAATGTTTCATACTCACCCATGCTTACTCTTCTATTAAAAACAAAAACTGTTGGAAAAATCTGAAGAAAGTCACATACAGGATGAGGTCTTGAGGACACCAAGAAACAAGCATGAATAAAGTAAATGACTCCTCAAAAATAGATTTTTATTTATTTATTTATTTATTTAGTAGAAAGATTAAGGACATTGGCTTTTGAAAGATTTATCTACCATTAAATATAAGTTGGTGATTTCAAATACCTAACTCAATGGCACTTCTAAGTATATAATTAAACTTTTCAATCTCTTATTTATTTATTTATTTATTTATTTATTTATTTATTTATTTTCCATTAGTGTTAAGCCCAAAACGGAACTAGAGCCAAGGTAGAAAATGGTGTTAGTTCTATAGCTACATCAAATATTCCAAACCAAAGTAAAAGAGGGGATGCTTCCCCTTTTTGAGAATTCCTTCTTGCTAAAGGCTGATTCCTAACTTGAAGGACAATGCTTAACATACAACATACAATTTTAAAATACTATAGTTACCTTTGTTAGGAGCTAATGATGTGACATCTGCAGAGTTTGATAGAAGCTATAAACCCAGTGTCTATATCTGCAACCAGAAAGGCAGGACTTGCCTAATTTGGAAAACTGGTATTTTCCCTTAGCATCTCATGTAAGATTCAAGATTGCACTTTTTGAAAGTCCCACTGATTTTCCATCATTCTTCTCTTTATCCATTTCTATGCTGACACCATGAAGCACAGCAGCAAGATCAAAGTTCAGCACTTACCCTGGTGATGTCTTCTAAATTGTTATATCACACTAGTCTGAGCTGTTTAGAATCCTGCTTTTAATTTCAATTGATTCTTTCATCTCACTTTCTAGTACATGGTAATTTATATCTAGCATTAAACAAAACACAGTATCAAGTTAACATAATAATCAGAGGCTAACTTTAATAATGTGTGGCTAAACTACTTATGAAAAATGTCATAAATAAAGCTGTTTTTGTCACTGAGGATTGTCTATATGAATATGTGCATACCAGAATATTCATACAATATATAAAATTTTATTTGTACAAAATATATATAATATTAAGCATTTGTTTGTGACTGATATTCGTGGAAACTTATGTTTCCAAAGTCCACGTGGAAGATTCTCAGAGCATCCTTTCATAGATATCTACTGCACAGGGAAAATGTGACCTTTCTTACACAGTTCTGTGTTCAGAACTTGATGTATTCAGAGAAAGAAACTTCAAACAGCTCTGGCTCTTTTTTTTTTTTTTTTTATTTTTCTTTTTCTTTTTCTTTTTGTCTTCAATCCAAATATTTGAACAGGAATTGATTCAAATTTATCAGTAGGCTAATAAACTGTTACTAAAATGAGGATGACCTATTGAATACACAATATTCTTAATGAGTCATTAATTTTGTATTGAAATAAAAGAACTTTGTCCCTTTCCTTCTAGCAGTTACTCCAATTTGTCTCTATTAGTTCATATGTTTAGTCTCTATCAATGCTAAGATTTTTTCTAAAACTGACAACTGACTATTCTGTCAAGCTTACAGTACTGAAGACATGGTGAAAGTAAATTAGATCTGCATTAGATGTTACCCTCTTCCAAAGCATTAGTGTGTTACTCTTTGATTCTGCATTATATTTAGTTGCTTCTTTTTCTCCTATGAAATTAATGGGGAAGACTTAGGAATGTGCAAGAATGGGTCCTTATGGACATTTTGAAATAAAATGTTCGGACTGTAAACCATAGACTGGTGAGATATTAAACATAATTTTTACTTTTTCTTTGTTTTACTTCAAAAACTGGAGACATCACATGGCTGACCACTTTGCAGCTACTTAACTCTGCTGTAAACAGATCATAATAAGCATATGGTGTACATGATTGTCTGGGCTGATAAATGACTGTGTCTGGATTGTTCAGCATCAGTGGAAGGAGGGAACAAGAAAAAAAAATCCTTCCTGATTGCAGCTGCAAATGGAAGCAATTTTTCTTTCCTGCATTAATGAATGCAATTCATGTAATGCATATTGCTACAGTCAACAGCAAAATTTTCATGTTCAGTTCACAGACATAAAGTATTTTAATTAAGAATATCAATGAGCAATGACAATTCACTTCCAGAAAAAGCAAAGGAAGATGACTCTTTGGCCATGTAGAAGGAGTTGTTGTTCTGTGAATACAGTTTATCAGTGTAATAAATTCACTTTCCTAACAGTCTTTGATGAAAGAATATCCTTTAAGCCATATTCTGTTTTATTTTTCTGTTTTCCTTTTCTAACCTTACTTTACATGCAGCATTTGACATTAAGCCTGCATTTTACAGTCTCTAGTGATAAAAACACTTCATTTGCTATAAACATCACAAATTAAAAGAGCTTTCAGCAACTGAAATCCAGTACAACATACACAAAACTAAAGTAATTCATTGTCTAGAGACCATAACAAATTTTAATGTGCATTTACAGAGTAAACAGAGGGTTGAAAGGTGTCAAACCAGTGGAAGTGAAGGTAGGTATTACAAAATCCACACAGTACAGAATTACAAATTAAAAAGAGATGGTTTGTCAAAAAGAAAAAAAAAAAAAGAGAGAGAGAGAGAGAGAGAGATAAAGAAAGATGTCTGTTGGTGGCACAACATACAGATAATATTAAAAACTTGCTTGCATGAGGACCAAAGTATATCTACTTGGAAGTTATATCACACAGACTGTAAGCAATTTACAGAATTTAAGTTAGTTTTGCATATACATAAGTTGCAAAATAAGAGAAAACACATTGAAATATAGAACACACACAAAAAGAAAGATGTATATATATAAACCTCCACGCAGTCATCAGGGGTTGGCCTAAGTCAGCAATTGCCACCATTGAACAAGAAACAAACAAACAAAAAAGAGGTAAAGAAAACTGACAGAGGAAAAAGAATAACAACAATAACAACAAACTACTGTCATTTGTTTTCCAGAAAAAAAATGTCCTATGGTCTGCTTAGCTGCTCTGCAGAATTTCTCCTTCCTATTCCTCATGAAGNGGGGGGGAAGAAAAAAAGAAAGAAAAGAGAAAGAAAAAATAAACACAATTCTTGGCAAAGCTTGTGGAGTGGGTTTGGGGGTTGATGTTGAATCACTATGCTCCATCTCATTATTTGGCCTCTTTTAGCGTAGGAAGCCAAATGTCATCCATGGTTAATTCTACAATACCGATGACTCGCAGACCAACCCCTGAGGAGTCAAGGATGAGGCTTCTCCTTGCCGAAAGAAAAGAAAACTAGGTCTTGCTGTTACGAAACATTTGATTACATCACACCAGTTCTCTTCAAATAAAAGATCAGTGATACGCCAAAGAAAATAAGATATATCAAGAAAACGTGGTATCCTCTTCCTTTTATAATATTTATTTATTTATTTATTTATTTAGTATTTTTGTTTGTACTTCCTGAAGAAGGTGCTCCTTGTGTAGAGATTTAGAGTACATTGGGTGCAGAGTGGTGGTTGGAGGTTAGGGTCAACTTTGCTGTCCGCTCCGTGGATTTTACAGGCGATTTGCTCTTTGCTTTAAGAAGAGAAAGTGATATTGGAAAAAGTCAGCACTTTTAGATTAAAGCAAAGCACCCTTCACAAAGCCACAAACAAGAAGCAGGACAGAAAGTCCATGGCTTGTAGCTATCCTCGCACCTGCGGAAGAAGTTATAAGATATTCGCTCATCTTGCAGATTTCCAATGCTCCTTATAAGGCTGTTTTAAACATACACATTTATATATTTAATTAGCTCGCCAGGTTGGCTCTGGTGCCCATGAATGTCTTGGCATGCACTGCAAATAACAACACATACAAGTATTTCAGTCCCAGGAGGTTTTCTGCTTTGTTTTGCTTTTGTTTCTTGTCTGTTTTTTGTTGTTGTTGTTGTTCTTTTTTTTTTTTTTTTTTTTTTTTTTTTTTTTTTTAAGAAATAAAACAATGTTATCCAGTGGAACAATATACCAAGAGGAACAAATTCAAACACATTCCACTTCAGAACATTCTTTACAAAATCATTTCCAGCATTACATCATTGCCTAGTAACAAAAAAAAAAATATCTACTAGCTACAGAGTATTCCCTTGTAAAACAGAAGAGATACTGGCAAACAGCTAAAATGCTAAAATGTTTGAAGTGTTTATTTTGAGAATCTGTATTTTCCCTGACTATATATATTTTTAAAGAAAGCTATGAAAACAATGATGTATATTATTTTTCTAAACTTAGCTTTATATTTTAAGCATGTTACCAAAATAAAAACAATCAAACAAAAAAAATAGAGTCAGAGCTACTCTAATTGAAATGTTGTCACACCAAGGACGTGAGTACATAGACATCTTACATACTAAGTCTCAGTGCTTAATATTGCCCTGTTATAAAAATTAGATTTAGAACTTGAAATATATTATTTGAGTAAATACCTTGCATTTGGTTCAATTATGTCACATATATAAGTTATAACAGATTAACACATGATTAATAAATGTATTGCTCTGTTGTACATTTGAAAAGGATGAATGTTATTAATGGTTACAGGCATCAATTCCACTAAAAAGTATTAATAGTGTTATAATAGTGTTATAAGCAGTCCATAATACTGTTGGACATTTAATAACTGATTATTATAAAAAAAATCTATTCATCATGTATAAGTTACTTTTGTAAAGAACTATTAAATTGAATGCCAAATTCCTTTGTAGCCCTAAAAAGCACTTTTATCTTCTTAATAAGAACATATACAATGACAGCCAAATGAATTCAAGGCAAATGCTTTTTTTTTTAGTTTTTGGACATTTTTTACACAATACTTCTCTATATCTGCTAACATTTTTAAGTGTAGGATGATGTACTTTGGTTTGGCTTTTACTGAATTTTTCCCTTCAAAAATGGGGACTAAGCTCAATCCCAGATCTCTCAACACAGCTTCCTTTTGTAAATACACAGTGTGAGATATTGCACATATAGTAGTTGTCACAGTAGACTTCTTCTCTGAGTGAATTCCCTACTGAATGTAGACAAAAGCAGGAAGCATGCTTGCTTCTTACTCGTCTAACGATGCTAACCTTCCTGTACTGTGCTGCAGTAGTTTGCTGGACTTCTCAAAACATTTGTTTTGTATTAGGAGCAAGCAAGAAATCTACTACAAGTTCTTCCTGTGGATTGCTCTTATGCAGGTAGTATTCATGTACTATTACACAAGTGTTGAGTTTTATTTCTAGTTTGGATTTTATTGTGGCATGGCTTTATTCTGTCTTTTATTTAAGGTGTAAAATATGTCATCTGACTGATATTCTAAAGGCTTTTCTTTCCCTAAGTAGGTTAGCAGAACATAGTTACAGAATCTTGTTTAGTGTAAGATGGTTTCACGTCACATTGAATTATTTTCACTCATTTCATTGGCATTCAAATATCTTTTTGATTGAATTAGAGAAATACACTGCTTAAGACAATTCCAGTGCATCTCCAAGGCAATGGAGACACATTTATTCTACACAAAATATATACAATGTAAATGAGGACAAATACTCACAAAAGTCTCATGGATATTTTTCAAGGATTTTAAAAAACAATGGTATTATAATTTCAGAATTTTAAATCTGTAATGTAGTGTGGAAGAAAAAAACATACAATAAAAAACAGACTTGACTTGTGCTATTTCACAGAGGGAAAAGCAACACCATTATTTTTACAAGCAAAACATTCATTGGTTTTTGTTTTGTTTTCCTTTTTTTTCAGTATGACCATCCGTAACCCTCAAATTAGGGGTCAAATATTGCAGACGCATTATAATTTTTTTTATATTGTTCAATCATTGCATAAATCATGAACTCTCCACAAACTGTATCACATTCTACATGTACATGTATGTTCTTCTGTAAACAAGTTTGTTTAGCTTGGAAAGAATTTAGGTTAGAGTACACACAGTAAGTGCGAGCTAAATACAGGTCACATGAGAAAATTTTGGGGTTATACTAACATTAATTCAGCTTCTAAGTGAAGAAAGAAGTTAGGACTGCTGAAAAACAATTTAGACATATCTTAAACTGTGTCCTTTGTATGGTTTCGGGAACTGGTTATTATATCCTAATGTCAAAGCAGAACAGAATTTACTGGTTTAGTAGTTTGCAAAATGTTGTCAAATCCAAACTAATACATATTAGTAGAATATCACCCTCAATGAAATTGATTTGTAGTCTCCAGTGACAAATAAGATTCCTAGGTGCACTCTCATCTTTTCAGCGATGCTTTATGGAATGCAACTGGCTTTAAAAATCAGAGAATCATAGAAACGTAGAAACATTAAGATTGGAAAAGACCTCTAAGATCATACAGAGGTTTTATTTATTTATTTTTCCCAGAGTTGCGCAAAATAACTTAATTAATTGGTTCTCTTATGAACACAAGAACCTCTTTAGATTTTGGAAGGGTGGAAGCTCCAAATGTAGAATAATAATATATCAAAACTCAAAGCAGCCTTTCTAGAGTTACTCCTTTTTCTAGTCTGTCATATTAGTTCATATTCTATTATTCTGCTTTCTATCTTGGTAGAAGATGAGTAAAAAGAAATAGTTAGAAATTTCCATTTTGATTGCAAATCCAAAGTCTTAAGGTGGTTAAATCAGAGATTTTATTGCACTATTTTTAAATGTAAGTCACAAGAAAATTAAAGATTGAAATCCAAATGTCACAAAAACACAGAATATTCAAATTTTGACTTTTCATACAGATCTGCTTTTGGTATACATTTCTGACTGGAACCTAAATAGTATCACTGAAAGTGTGAGCACACTAATGTAAGTAAAACACCGTAGATCTAGTTGTGGATTTTCTAAGTCAATTACTCATTTCCATGTCATTTATGACATTATTTTCTAATTAACATAATGAGAACTAAAAGAGATTTTATTAAGATCAAGAGCATTGGGCAAAGCTGGACTATAATTATGTTACCCCCAAAGACAATAATTTGGAGGAATAATGGTGGTAGGTATGCATATTTTATTTCTACACTGTTAGTAAATTCTGCTTGATGTATGAGTCAAGGTTACCCATGTTTTGGCCTACCAGTCACTGGGTTTCTTGTTGTGAGAAGTGAATCCTCATGTGTGTTTTTTTTTTTGTTTTCTGTCACTGGCACACATCAAAAAGAGCAAATGTACATGAAATATTTAGCCTACTCTAAATGCTGTTTTGCCAAAGGCATATGATAATGAGATAAAGTTCTGTGCAACATTACAAAAGAGTGGTTTATGACATTAAATTATGTGAAACTATGGTTTTACATAATTTATTTTTTATATAATTGAGTTAATTCATTTCTATATTTTTAGGTTTTATTTACATAAATGCCAGGAAAACAGAGAAAAGAGAAAAATTGCAATAGATAATTGTGATCTGATTGTTTAAAATAATAAATTTCTTTGCCACAAACACTTTATGGCATATAGCTCAAGGTTTTAAGCATCAATTTTGACCTGCTAATGCAATTAACTTTAGAGTGTAGTAGTATAAAATGTTGCATGCCAGATGAAGTTATAAATTGTTATTTATCCCTACCTGATCAAAAAGCTGGTTCCTCACCACATGTCTGAATGACTACAACGCTTTGCTTTCACTAGGATACTGATAAGAAAAAACTTGCAAAAAAAATACATGGGATTTTAAGACCCAAACAGAGAAAAGCTAATGCTGGCTTCATGATTTTGCCCATTTATTTTTACAGCTGGAAAAAACAAACAAACAAAAAAGAAAAAAAAAAACAAAACACTCCAATTTGTAAACTTAGCAGTTACTTCAGATTCTACAGCTTTAGAATTCCTTGTTTATAAAATTACATTGCAGTTTACCACATTACATGTCTCATGCTTTCCATTTGTAAAGCTGGAAATTTAGTAAGTTTAGCATTCCTTGTACTTGACAAGATCTGTAAAATCATTAGGATGAAATAGCATACTGCATTCCTATCCTCAATATTTAATGCCTTTGATGACTAGACTCTTTTATTTTTGCTTAAAACAAGCAAAGTATTGTCATATAAATAGCAGAATGAATCTGTGAGTCTGTGAATTTGCCAGCACTGCTTCAATGTCTTACTAAACATGTAAGTTCAATGAGGATATCCTTCAGCTTCTTTCAATTAGTAAGCCACTGATTACAAGGTAAAATAAACTCTTGAATAGTGTCCTGATTTTGTGCTGACCAGTACATGAAAAGTACAGCCAGTTACACAAAATCCATCCTAGATTCTTTATGTGTATTACATAATGCTAAACTAACTCTGCCCATATAGTTGTCCTTTTTTTACTTATGTTGAATACCAGATAATTTTGTTCAACTACCAGTTTCTGAAATCGTGCAGATGTTAAAACAGCTTTTTTATTTATTTTTATTTTTATTTTTATTTTTTGGTGGAATTTATGCTGACATCTTCCATTTTGAAGTGCCTGGTTTGCTATTTTGCAACTTTCAAATTTGCTGTATATTCTGTTAAATTTGAAACAGCCTTCTTGTCATCCCCTGTTCAAGAAGCATGAAATCATAATTTTCTATGATTTCCATGTAAAATAAGTAAAAGTTCATGAAACATCTGCATAAATTTTATTGGGGAAATTCATGAGTCATTAGATTTATTGGAAGGCATTTGCATTTTTATGTCCAAAATTATTAGTGAAACCATGTATGGTTGATTTTATTGGAAATTTTATATGAATGTGTCTCACATAGGTTTGAAATATATAGATTCTTCCTCTCTGGCTTACCAATTGCTACCTTTTTGTTCTTCTGAACTGCAGAAATCACAGTTACCTATAGCTTTTATGTATGACTGGAATATATACTCACTCTGGGGAAGAAAATTTCTCTTCAACAACTGTAAGGTACTCTTCCTTCCTCAGAGGAATTAGTCTTTGTATTTATTTCAAGGATCAGTCAGTTGTGTTTGATTTTGGGCAACCAAGTAGTAACAGAACAATGGCAGGCATTACATTCAAGTCTCCTCAAATAGTAGATATTTCTATTTAGTCTACTTGTCCATCTTTCTCCATAGGCTGTACAGTAGTCAGATTTCTGCCAATCCAAATAGTGTGAATTGCCCATCACCCAGTTGTGGGTGAATGTACAGTATAGGGCAAATAGATTCACCTTATATGCCAGAAGAAAAATTCCGATAGTTTCTAGCATTTTGGAAGAAAATTACTGCTTCTAACCAGTGGTAATTTAGAAATTAACATGAATTTTGAATAAGATGGTAACTTATGAAAGCTTATGTATTGGTGCAAATTTATAATAGGCTATGTATTAAATTTCCATGAAGTCTGCTTACTTAGACTTTACATCCAATGTGTAGCTTCGTTGATTTGCATGTCAGTTTTTATGCCTGTGACACTCAGAAAATAAATGAGCAAGAGGGATGGGCTCCTAGATGGTTATTCCTTAGCTTTCTCTAGGTTAAGGCACCCAGGCAAACAGAGGTATTCAGTGTCGTTATAGGTCAAAAGAAAATGACAACTTTCCAACTCTGAGCAGAGCAGAGATTTATGTCACAATAACTCCAGCAGCTCTTTTTGGGCTGGCACATATCACAGTCTTGAACTCACTCATCACTATGCCTACAGACATGTTCTAATGCAAACTTGAGATAGAAATCCTTGAGAGAGGAAAAACCTTGAGAGACTTCATATGTTGGTAGCATGTCACCAAATGATACTCGGCTTCAGGGAGTTGTCCAGAACTAGTCATAATAAATCTATGGAGAGGCAATAGATATCAATACGATGAAAGAAAAAGGGATGGATAGAACTTGAATGGATTCTGCAATTTCACAATGTCAAGATGGACAGTAGTGGAATTATGAGTAGACTGATGTGAACATATGTCAGACTGACAAGGAATTTGTTGACTTGAACAACTAGAGGACAAAACAGAATAGGGACTAAACAATTCAAGTCAAAAGCTGTAAGGTTTATGAACCTTCACTCTGTGGAGGCAGAATGACAGACTGTTTAGCTTAACTTCCTCTTATAGACAGCATCTGTTTCCCCTTGCAGCTGGAAAAAAACCCATCAGTATTAACTAAGGAGGAGGTGCCTGACCACCAAAGACCCTCGTTGAAAACTCCTGAATTGTCTAGACACAACTAGGTTGCTACCCTGAGGGCAGTCTCAGACCAACTAAAGTATATAACAGTGAAAACGCACATTTCCCTTTGTCAATCCCTCACCCACAGAGAAAGATATGAAACTCAAGACAACATGTGATCTGAGGAAGTGGTGAAATCTCTCTCTGCATAACTCTCTTCTCTTTTTCTTGACCTTGTACTAATTTCTCTTTATTTTCTGTTATCTAAGTTTGCCTTAGAGTAGCTGATAAGGAAATAGCACCCTTATCCATAATGCTTACTAATTGCTGTTAGAAAGTTGTCTAATTTTGTCTCAAAGTGGTTGATTAATTGTCTTAGAAAGATCAATAAACTGTCTCGTATTGTCCCTCTCAGCCTCTGTCTGACTCCACCATTCCTGCTAAACCTGTCTAGTGCTCTATTTGGGAGATTTCAAAGATTCACCTTCCTCCCAATCCACTGAGTGAGATGAGACAACATACATCAGATTCTACATCTAGGCTGTTTTCTACACCTTTCCTTATATCAATCCGTACCTAAGGTAAAATTTATCTCGTTTTTCCTCTACAACATATCTGAGGGTTTGGGTTTTCTTTTTAATTCTTCAAGCAATGCTTTGGTCATTTCTTTTTCTTTAGTTCTTCACTAGAATCAGGCTTCCTAACTGGGACATCATTCACTGCAGAGAAGTTAAAATCAACACTAATATTCTAAAAATGTAAGATGAAAATGAAATCATTGGAATTATTTGACCAAGTCATTCCTTTACTTTGAACAGGCAGTAGAGAGGGGGTAAGATCCCTAAACATATAGCTGAATTGGATGGCAATCAGCATTGATAGATTTTCATACTGTTCTGATGAAAATAGTGAAAAATCACTGCTAGATTTGAATCCATCTTTTTTCACAGAAATGAACTGTATGATGTTATTGACTTTGCTCTCTCTTATCTCCCTCATCTTCAAATTCACTATTATCATTTCCATCAGTGCATTTCATTCTGCATTAATAATGTAGCTTTATTTAAATTGCATTAATAAGTGGTTCTGAACAAAAAAGTATTTTGTACAGTAGCATGCTAGAAAATCCTGACACAGTTATGCATTGGCTTTATGAGTGTCATCCATGTCTATA
The DNA here is from genome assembly GCA_016647715.1 of Pavo muticus. Lineage (NCBI taxonomy): Eukaryota > Metazoa > Chordata > Aves > Galliformes > Phasianidae > Pavo > Pavo muticus. The sequence continues at coordinate 3,318,069 of JACDJE010000082.1, read as the reverse complement.
GAAGTGTTCATATGTTTTGGGAAACTTACTGAGTCTGCAAGTGAGCTTAGATATCTGGGCAGATTATATCATCAAAAATTCAGTTGCTGAAATTTTAAATTTCCTGGCACTTTCTTCTGCTACTCCTGTAAATATGCTTAGAATATGTCCATAAATTTGATACCCATTTCAGAAAGTAGAAGTAAATTAAATACTTCTTTCAATAAAATGAATCACAGAATTATAGAATGTCTTGGTTGGAAGATCATCTATTTCAAACCCTTCTGCTGATGGCAGGGTTGTCACCCACTATATCAAATTGCCCAGGGGAATGAAGTGGAAATTAATTGTCTCTGACATACAGAAGATATGCAGAGAAGAGTGTGTCAGAGTCAAAAGGATTTTTGAACTTAAGACATACACCTTTAAGCTTAAGATATGTTCAGGTCTATATTCCTTCTTGTAGCAACTTAAACATCTTTCAGTGCTCAACTACCTCACGTTTCATGTGTGCATCCAAGGATAGAGCTAGTCCTTGATGTTTCTGAATTATTTAGAGGCAGTGCAAACATAACTAATAACTATTCTAATCACTAGATAATTACTACATTGCTAAATTTTTTTTTGTAATGATAGTTGAACTTCCCTGAGTATCTTCTTGTTTTTAGGAGAATTGCCTTCTCTGTATCTAGGGCTCTCAGTCACAAATGTTCAGGCATCAGCCATTTGTAGTGATATTCTAATTCTCTTCCTCCGTATGCCTAGTGTCTGAGGCCGATATGACTTTTTTTTCTTCACATTGAATATCTTTTCACATGTATAAGTAACACGTTGACTTAGCTGTTTCTATTTCAGTGAATTAATACTTCTATGGAAAGGGGTTGCTAAGAGAGGTGCTTGCATATAGTTGATGAAACATCAATGTCAGCTATTTAAATGAAGCTAGTGAGAGAAGTGGACCAATATGCAATGCTTATTGCAACAAGTAAAAGATGTGGGGGGTAGGGGTAGAGCAATCTCAAGCAAACGTGGGCCGTAATTTTGTTACTTGGTGTTCTGTGCAAACCACTAGCAGCATGCTTTATGACTGCTCTTATCAGTGCTAGACACCTTTCCCTTTCATCCTATTCCTGAAAACCATGGATATAAAATTTCTTAGGCATTTTTTTAATGCGTGATAGAAAAATATGTAAACTGATGCATTTCTATTTATCTGTGTGAATGTTTGATTCCACAGTAAATGCACATTCTTGTGAGTCACCTATGGTATCCCATCCTCATCACTTTACCAGCATATGGTTATGTCCCACTTACACAAAGGTGGGAAATTTGTCTGTTAATTAAAATTCTTGAACTGACTCTTAGCAACCACTTTCTACTATTTCAGATAAACATGACTCTAGCATAAAATGTTGGGCATTTTCTTAGTATACACAAATGTGAGGACATTTGACATTTTTTGGTATTGTTTTTAAACTGATAACAGAGTCATTTCTGGAAGACACCATAACATTGCTGTAAAAAATAAATTTTATTTTAAGAAAAATATAATTGAATTCATCTTTAATCTCCACCTTTTTGCATCCTGTTCATCCTTTCATCTAAGATGATATTTAATATTACTCTTCAACAATGATGTCATATGAAGAAAAACACATACAAGAAGGGTTATTTTAACATGTAAGGAAAATTAATATTCTTTGTAAATATTTCATCATGAGATATTCAATACCTTTGCTTGCCTTTCATGCACCTGGCACATTTTAGGCATATGTTTGACATAGAGCCAACCTTATCTCTTTTTATTTATATCATTTATATAAGAGCCATTTTCATGGAACTCACCTGAGCTCCCTTCTGTCTCTACCCATCTGACTGGATGAATCTGTTTTCTTCTTTCTGATTCCTAGATTTTAAGTGTTTTGAGACAGGCACCATTCTTCTAATCCTTTGTTTGCCTGGTAGATAATGAAGTTCTAGAGATTAGAACAATTCCTTTAACAGAGTGTATCTCTGTCTAAGGACTATGACTCACAAGCTCTAAATTATTTTAACTGGAGCAGTTTGAGATGTTAGTGCCTCCATCTCTTTACCTCCTTCTCTTATGGAAATTAAATCCCTAATAGTAGGAGTGACAGAAGCAAACCCCATGCCACCTCTTCATCTACCTCAATTTAACAAACTAATGTTTTAGTTTATCATTTGTCATAGTCCAGTGATTTTGTTCAATGTTCAGTGCTGTGAATTAGGACAGCTGAGGATCTGACATCTATTTCTTTCTGCTATTCTGGTTTGGGGTAATAAATTGTGATTGGAGCAAGATGGAGACTTTGGAGTTGTAAAATTTTAAACTGTAAGAGCTAAATCAAAGGGCACAAGTCAAAGCCTTCACTCTTGCAGTTTCTTTGATATAAATACAAAAATACAAAATGTTATCATCCCCACAGGCACAAAGCATTCATTTATAATTAGTATGGATCATTAGAATGCAGCTGGAAGGACTGTGCATTATTAATTTCATCTTCTTCACAATTTAAACTACTGATTTTCTTTTAACATTTATTTCAAGTTGTTTTAACTTTCTCATCATAGTTCTGAGGTGTGGATTCAGTCATAAATGCAAAATTATTCATTGCAGTTTAAAGATTTTTCAGGTATAAAGTGATCACTGATCAGTGCATATTGTATACATGTGAAGAATTAAACCAAACACAAAATAAGTATTTGAGATGTTATTTTGACAGAGCTTCAGACAGGCATGATGTTCTGTAACTATATTCTCAAACAGAATTATAGTATACAAATCAGGATTATTCTAATTAAGAGCTTTTAACCATCTGGATGCCTAGCTTACTCTGAGATCTACTGCTAGTTCATGGCTAGTTCATGGCTTTATTTCCAATTTATTCTTGCTCTTGGCCTTTTATCTCTTATTTTCAGTTGCACAGGATGAAGTAGAGAAGATGGATACACCATGGCACTATAGTCATGTTTTATAGGAGTTTTCCTCCTTTTTCTCTTCCTCATTTAGACATAGAGTCTATAAACAAAGGGTTAGGAATGCTGGCTGTGACTGATATTTTGCCACTTTTATTTTTTTCATAACATTAGGCAATTTTGTTCCAAGACAATAGGATCTGTCATTAGATAGGGGAACAAACTTCACTGAGGTGGATCTAGCTGAACACCCACACAGACAGAATAGTGAATTGCACTACCAAAAAGCATGACAGCAATTCCCTTATGGTAAGGTAAAATGCAGGTTTTGGGGCAGAGACTTATCTTCACAAGGCCAGGAATCTTCATCAGCTGCTCTTCAAATGACATCCAGCTTTATCATCAGCAATGTAGGATTAATTAATTATTACTGTGGCTATAAAGAACAATATGTATCTAGAATATCTTTAAAGCTCATGAACTGTTTAATCAGACTGAAAATTCTTATAGAGAATAAGAGTGCTGAGTTTTCTAGCTAGTCTGGGCTAAGGTTTCAAAGAGAAAGACTAGAAAAAAAGTTGATCAAAGTTAAGGAAATAATGCGGGAAAAAAAAAAGAAAAAAAAAAGGCAACCATCAAACACTTCCTCTCCTTGAATCTTTATGAGTTGAGAAACCACAGTTTTTATGTCTTTTCATACAATTCATTGCACTCTCAGACAGCTGTCCTAAACTTCTTTAGGTAGTAGAAGCTGTATAAAGATTGAATTCTTCCTATAATTTACTCTCACTTTATGAGTGGGGGAGAATTCATCCTCATTCTTATGCTTGACCCAATTTATTTCTATTGCAAATGAAAGCTGTTCTTTTGGCTTAAGAAAAGTTGTACCCATTCCAACAAGCAGAAAATCCTAGCCATTATTTTAAACTATAAATGATGCAAAGGATTTTCATAATGAAGTAGTGCATTATAGGAAGCTTCCTGCTTCTCATTTGAAAAAAAGCAGAAATGTCCCTTCGCTTTGCTGTGTATGTGTCAAGTAATAAACGAGTTGTGTTTTGAAGCAAGGATATCCCATCACTTATTTCAAGAACAGGCCCTGTCACATATGCTGCAATCTCTGATGACCCAGCACAAGCTGCCTGATTGTGTAGCAGTGAAAAGCAATTTGAGTGAACTCTTAACAACCTCTTTTTTTCTTCCTCTTTCCTTTCTTTTTTGTTCTCTCTCTCTTTACTAACCATGTGGTGCATCTGCAATCTTTTATGCAGTTAATTACCAAACAAAGTTATATCATACATGCAGTACAGAATGACTTTGCAGTTGTTCTGCTACTCAGGATACTCCTATGGGATCCCCCACCAATTTTGTTTAAAAGGCAACATGAGTCTGAAAGGTTAGTTTTTAAATATCTAAAAGAAAGGAAGAGATGTTGTAAGTAGCAATGGCAGGAGAATAGACAAATATATTGGTAAGATTACTAAAAAAAAATAAGAAAGATCTCAGCTTTGGATTAGTTATTTCATGTTTCATTACAAATACTACTACTTTTTAGAGGAATACAGATTTCAGGGGAGATACCATATATTTAAAGTCAGAATTCATGATTATCTTAAAAAATATTGGCATAACTAAGGATGTAAATAATCTCTCTTATTTCAGAGAGAATATGTTTGAAACTAAGTATACTCAGTACTGTCTGGCATGGGCATATGGTAGTGAACAACTGCTAAAACTTTGAACAGCCGAAAATGAACACAGACTGATTGGGAATAGAAAGGCATATGAAGGTGACAGTGGTGTAGTATCAGCGACTGGCAATGTCAGTGTTTTAGAAAAAAAAATAGGTACTGTTTTGCATGATTTATCACCTCTATTTTTAACTTGTGACAAGAGTTAGAATTTCAGATCCACTAAAAATTATTGCTAAATTCTGTTAGACCAAGCACCAGGAATAGGAGTTGAAATTCTTGTGTTCATTTATTTTTAACACAAGTAGACTAAATAAAATATTATCATTATTATATTATTTCATTTGGAAATCCTAGCCTAAAAACAATGTCTTTTAATGCAGTCAAGACATCATGCTTTGTCAGTGAAATAATTTGGAGCAGAGTAGTACTTCTCTGAAGAAGCTTACAGTTTCAAGGTCAACTACGAACTGCCTAATAGGGCTACTTCTATTATCATGGCTATAATTTATTCTGCTATTTCCAAGAAACCAAAAAATTAAAAAATAAAAATAAAAAGGAGCGGCTTCATTTCAGGAAAAGAGAACTAAATGTAAATTTCAAGTAAAAATAGAGATTACAATGTATACAGATGTAAAAGAGGATAGTCCTTGCATCATCCTTTTGGAAGAATTTCTGAGAACTTTTGGTAACATTTCAGAAAAAGAATAAAACATTAATTTAGTTTTTGCTTTCACGTACCTTGAGAAAACAGATACTTCACTTTTTACTGTGAAACAACCACAACAACAGCTGGTGCCTCCCAGTCTTGCTTCCGAAAAAACAACCGCAAAAGCTAGTCTCTTTCTTCATGAAGCAAGCAGTAATGTTAGCTGTTACCTTGGTAAAAGCTAAAGCAGAGCTTTGTCTGTTCACTTTAAAAAGATACGTAACATAAAAAAATAAAATAATGATAATAATAATAATAATAATACAGAAGTTGTTTTATATCCCAGAAGATTCCAAATTTAACAAAAAATATTTTTATAAGAGGTGGATAATAAAAAGTTCCTAGATTGCATAGATAAAAATGGAGGCTGGAAGGAACATTGTCTGTTTATCAGTATCAACAGACTCAAGAAACAGGTTCTTATCCTCTTCTTTTGCATTCACACCTGATTATCATCTTCTTGGTGTGATTTATAATATGAAAAAAATGGTCCATCTGTCTTAGATAAAGACCTTCTTCTGCTCTGTGCTCCTTTTCAAGTCACTCATTCCAATATTGCCATCACAGTAACAGTTTTGGCAGGTAGCTAGGTTAATAGTTGATTTTCTTACTTCAGGAAAGAACAAAAGGTTGCACGATATCTGCAAAGTCTGAATGCAAACAGTCAGAAAATGGGTCTAATGTCACTTCTTCATTTGTAGCTATTCCCTTTTGAGTTCTATCAGACTGATCTTCACGAGTCTGAAAAGCAACTAATGGCTTTGAGTGCTTTAACAGAATATTGGCAGAACAGGAAGAGTTTGGAGTATATAGACATCCTCAGCACCTCAGATTTTGCAGCCCTTTATGTTGCAACAAGTGTTGAGAAACTTGAATGCAGCTAGACTAAGATTAGATTCCTTTTGCCTGAATTCTTTGCAGTTCCTGAAGCCCAGTTAATTGAAACATTAACTAGAGTTCTAAGACCCTGTGATAACTGCACTTTTACCTTTGGTCTTAAATACATTATGAATTATGAAGGAAAAAAGTGTCTGTCACTCCACCTACATAGGACATATTCTGTATGTATGCGGATTAGTCTGTCAAATTACTCCAATTCTTGTTATGATGCGATGACTTACTTAATTTGCTGCAGCACACGAATATAAAATGAAAGAGTCAAGCTGTATTAGCTTTGATTTTTGCTTTCCTGATTCTTTTTTTTTTTTTTTTTTTTACTTTGAAGTAGATGTTTAATGTTTCTTGGTGTATTATCTGGAAACTATTTGTGACACTTGTTGTTTTAGCTTTCTTTCTATACTAAATCTTCATTGGTCTAACAATAATAAATATTTTTTCCACTCACATAACATTTTTCAGAGCAGCACAAAATGCTGAATGAACTTCATAACACATAGCCTCTCATAGTTATTCTTGCAGATATTATTTCTGAGTAAAAGGGAAGAATGGCAGAAACATTTGCTCAGATGGGAAATGCTAGTATTCAAAATGACAGTGACTATCAGCTACTTTTCTGGAGCTATCTATTAAATATTTATTGCTATAAAAAAATCTAGAATTCTAGAATTCTTTTCAGGATGGAAGGAGTTAAGTACAGTGCTATCTATCTTTCACAAATAAATTCAAATTATTTGTATAATCAAAGCCAGTCTTTCTCAAATTAGTAGTTCAGTTCTTAAGAAATAGTTTAATATTTTTCCCAGTAATTTCACAGTGTCATATTTCCCTCTGCTGTTAAAGGTTTTTGTTTTGTTTTGTTTTGTTTTGTTTGCAATAGTCTGTGAACATGGCAATAAAATTTATTGCTTGCCAGTAAATATGTACTGGCTCTCTAACACTGGACAGTATTTAATACAATTGCCTACAATTAGAAGTGCTTCTCTAGTCAAACAGTATCACTGAAGTCAATATATTAGTCAACATCAATAAACACATCTCAGTCAGCCATTATGTTTTTCAAACACAAACATCTGGCTAATAATGATAAATTTCAATTTAACCTATTTCTGTGTGCTATGTTGGATGGATGCATTGCTTACATGAAATGTAATCATACAATGATTTTATGCTTAAATGTATGGTTAGCATGATGCTGAAGAAGAGTTTCTCATTTGACAGTATAAGGTGATTGTGTTGATTAGACAATATATAAAGACTGTTCTTTCCTAACTTTGCCATCTCCTTTTTGTTATTCTGGAGTCTCACAACTGAAGTCTTGCCTTCTTCAGCCTTGACATTCCATAGAATTAAGTCCCCCACTGCCTTGTGCTTTTGGGGTATTTCTATCTGTGTAGAGTAACTGTAAAATGCAGAGAAATGTAGAATGCACCATGGATGGAAAATCAGGACCACATATAATCAAGAAAAGTAAACTAAATCTTCATTCTCAAAAGTTAAGCTGATATTCATCAAAAATATCACCAGTAATTACTGTGTAGTAACTGACCATTGAGTTGGAATTAAGCCAAATATGGATTCCTGGCATACCCTTTGTTTCTCCAGTAAATGAGTTTCACCTCTGATGAATATAGCACTGATCTGAGCTCCATCATGAGACAAATGAATTAATAAATTAAATTATATTTTAATATGTTTAATTTTTGAATTATGTATGATTGGGATTGGCCGTACATGATCTACAGACACCTATGTTCAAGGAAAAGGTTAGAGAGAAATTTTTTGTCAGGTATTTACAAGGAACTTTCCAGATAATACCTTACTGGCTTTCAAGTAACAAGTGTCCACTGATTATGCAATACATTTGTTGTGCTAAAAGCATAAACAATATTACATATTCAACTATATATCTGAAGTGATTTAATGGATTAGCTGTTGTGAACACACTTTGGCCCCAGAATGGTGTAATCTGTAGCAATACAATTCATAAACTTGTGACTGCTTTAATCAATTTCACACAGAACTAAACAGAAACTAGATTTTTCATTTTATGGACAAGTCTGCTACTTGGAAATGCATGAGTCCAATGGAAAATAAGCACAATACACATTTATATGAAAGGAAAGTAGTGGTCGAATGATGAATTTCGATCAGTCAAAACATTTCTTTGCTTCTAACAGCTAAACAATTTTTTTTGAAGAGATAAAAAATTAGAGTGGCTCAATTTCATGGAAAGGGGACTAAAGGTAAGTTTTCAATCAATCAGTCAATAAAAATATACAATAAATGCATATGTGCATCATCTTTTCTAATAATAATCAGATTGTTCTTCTCTGTAAATGAAACATATTTTCCTTATTGAAATGTTTTTTTTTAAGACTATGCCTGTGAGATGAAATTGATTTCATAATAGATGTGCTATGAAATTTGTTGTATTCCTAGTTTTGATGTTGATGAAGTATCATTTGCTACCACTAAAATGATACAATAAAACAAATGAGATCAGCTCCAATTATGTATTTTAAACTAGGCTGTGATCTCCTTGTTAAACTGGGCCCTCGGTGTAAACAGAAGTAACCTAGAAACCTTAAAACTTGCATAGCTTGATCTACAGAAAAACTTTGATAATTTATAACCTCCTTAAAATTAAATGACTCTAAATCATTTTGAAAATAGGACTGATACAAAAAGTAGATCAATTACACCAAAAGTTAGAGAATTAAAAGATAAGTGACTAGTCTACGTTATGCTAGGAAGAAATGTGTTTTATTTCATTTATAATGTATAGTCATCTTAAAATGACGTGAACTGCTCATTGACATGCTCCTCTCTCCATTCACAATAGGGAAATCTAAGCTTTGATTAGAGATCTAACATGAGACGAATGAAGCTGGTATGGATGAATTCCAAAAATAGGAATTTAGGCTTCTAGTATTATCTTCCCAGAAGCTGATTTTTCAGCTTTTGGGAACTAAGGAGAAAGTAGGAGAGACAGGGCCAGAAAGATGGAAGAATAAAAGAGCACCAGACTCCTAGTCACAACTCCTGGTTACCTTGTTGAGTTAGCTTCCTTTTACATGCTGGTAAGCAATCTAATGAAATGCTCAAAATGCTTTACCATACCTGATTGTGGACTTTGTTTGGGGATTTTGGCTGCTGCTTCAGGGCTGGAGGTGGCACGCACACGTTGATTGGCAGGGTTATGGATGCTACTTGGAACAGCTGCTGAGATGTTTTTGCGAGGTTTCATGTCTTGCAACCACATTGGAGATGCCTCAAAGGCCTGCATTCGCCGAGAGTGGCTGTTAGCATTGACTCTGAGATATGCCTGGGCCTTGTATTCCTGAAGGTCTCCATAGTTGGCATCGGTCACCCTGCACTCATACAAGCCTTCATCTTTTTTCCTTACTTTTGAAATCTGCAGCTTGTGGGAGATGTCATTCCCTTGTACTTTCACTGTCTACAAGTTTTCCAGGAAAACAAGACAAAACAGAAAAACATGGCATCAGTTATTCTTTCACTGGGAAGACTGTACTTATATAGAGACTGTCCAGAGAAGATCACATGCTGAGTTAATCAGTGGTGTAATTGCTCTTACTGCAGGGAAGTTACATCAAAGATGAATTTGATTACTAATATCTAGAAGGATGTCTGACATCTTCTTTTCCAAATTGTTTAGATGGTTTACACTGAAATGTTAATTGGCCTCAGACAAACAACCCAAAATACCATATTCATCCCAATTAATTTCTTCAGATAACGAGCATTCTTAATGAGCTCTCTTACATAAGATCTGTGTATTTTGTTGGTTAAACCTTTCCAGTTAGTTGGCTGTATTGAATAATTCAGCTTTTGAACTACTGCATTTACAACTTTGTTGGAGATATCTGCCAATATTTAAAGCTATTTATTTAAACTTCTTCAATAACTATTCATTAGATTAGCTTGTAGTCCTCACTTCATTGAGACTGCACTTTTGGAATTCAATTTATCTCCTTCAGGTGTGTCCAAACCTGTGGTCTTTATTAACCATAACAAGAAATCTTCTGTTAGGTAGTTCCTTTTGTCTCATTTATTTAACTTGTATACTTAATAGAAGTCATATATCATTTCTGTTATTTAACAATAGAAAGCAGCATATATTCAAGATCATTTTAAAAGCCATAAGCTATAATTAGACTCCTGATTTATCTTTCATTATTTCTAATATCTGAGGTTAATATAACATACTTTTGTCCCAAATAATTAAAGGATGCCTCAAAAAACTATGCATCCAGGAATGTCTGATAAATATTAAAATGCATTAAGAAAGGTAACACAAGTTTTGTTCTGTATGTTCACCACCTCAGAGATTTTATTTAATTAATTGGCTCTTCTATCTGGATTAATATCTATTACCCCACTGGAACCCAGTTAAGAGAAATTCAATGGGAACGAACACCACTTTAATACCACTCTCATAAAAACATGTATCCAAATGTTACTGTTATAATATCAATAACAGGCAGTGGGGAAAAGTCAAAGTAATGAATATGTAACAGATAACAGAAATGGGCAACTGTTAGATTAAAACTAGACATGTGTATTGGTGATTATTCAACACATTGCTTCTGGTAACTTGGTTTACCATAGTCACTAGTGCTGGCAACATACTTATTCTACCTGCTTGACAAACGGAAGACAAATACTTATGTATATATTATAGCTTTAAGCCCCTGGATGGTCTTTACAACTGGAAGCTGGAAACTAGTGTTTCCAACTCTGAATTTGTATTTGACTGAGTTGAACACGTGGACTGCATTCTTTCAAGCATAACATATGCAACATTAATTACACATGTAGGTCTCTTCAAAAGCAATGCCTCCAATATACTTCCACGGAAACTACAACAATTACAAATAGCATAATAAAACTATTTGATATAGGAAATTTTCATCTACTAAACACTATTCTCAACATAATCACCACCATTAGTTATGCACATTCATCAGCCAGGAACAAGAGCCTGCATGCTGTGTTCACAAAAATTTCTACCAGCAGAGGTGGCCCACTATTTCACAGCTATTATGACAGTACTGTTGCCAGGAAATGTTGCCCATGCAATCCACTTTTCATCAAACTGAACAGATGGAAGTCAGAAGGCACTAAATCCAGACTACACGGTGAGTGAGGTAGGACAGTCCAGCCAAAACTGGCAATCTGATCCATGGTCTTCAAACTGGTATGAGGTCTAACATTGTCGCATTTCAAGAGAAAGGTTGTCTTCTCCTCTTTTCTGACTCTGGAAGTTTGAGCCTTCAGCTTAGTCAGCATGGTTTGTCTGGGTTCCAGGAAATCCAGAAGGATCACTCTTTTCCTATCCCAAAAGACAGCACGCATCACTTAATTCACCAAAGGCTGAATCCTGAACTTTTTCTTTAATGAATTCATAAATCACCACTCCATGGACTTCTGTTTTGACTCCAGCATGCAGTGGTGATACTACATCTCTCACCAGTAAGGATGTGATCCAGAAAACTGTCACCTTCAGCCTTTTATTAGTTCAATAGGTCCTGACAAAGTTGCATATGATGTTCTTTCTGTTCCTGTGTGAGCAATGATGGGACCCATCTGGTGTAAACTTTGTGATATTCCAGTGATGCCACCATCATTTCCAATGCACTGAAGCTAATATTCCCTGGTCATAATCTGCCGATTTGCAAAGATGAGCTGATCAAGACTTTCTTCATTTTGTGGTGTGACAGCTGTGCATGCCCATCTGAAACATGGCTTGTCTTTCACATCACTGTTGCCACTGCTGAAATACACAACCCACCACCTCACTGTGCTCACATCCACTGTTTGGTCTCCATAAATGGTCAGCAAGTGTCAATGAATGGCACTGATGTTATTGGTTGACATAATAAAAGAGAAGGCATTACTTTCGGAGCATCCCTCGTAGATAGTGCTGGATAGTTATTTAAGCCATACTCAATAACAGTGTATCTCTACTGAACAGCTCATATTCAGCTAAAAGATTTAAAAAATTTCATACGAGCTACATGAATGGAAAGAAAATCTGCAGGTCATAATCCGCCCCTATTTGACTCCATGCAACATCTATAAAGTTAACCATAGTGCACAAATAGAAAATAGAATAAGTTTTTGGGTTTGTGCTTGAAATTTAGAAATTATCTCATTTAAAACTATCAGAAGTGGTGTATTTAAGTACCATTTAAAAAATCAGTACATAGATTTTACCATCTCTTTTAAGAATTTAATAAATGTACTTGAAAATTTACTTTCCTCTTCATGAAGATACTTTCCTTCATGGGTAGTGTTTTTATTCCATCAAGGAAAAAAAAAAAAAAAAAAAAAAAAAAAAAGACTACATTTGCCAAGTGTATTTAGTCTGTCACCCTAATGTATTATGCGAGCTTATAAAAAGATTGTATAAATACCCCACCCTAAATTATACCATACATAATAAAAGATAGAGATTTAACTTGAAAGATGGGGAAAGCTTTACTAGCCATACTGTGTTACAGACCTTCTTGATTACTATGCAGATTTTGTATACATTGGCTACAATAAGGAATAAATTGGCTGCTAGCACTAAGTCTAGGATAATAGTATCCAAAGGCTGCATGTAGACCTTGTTTGTAAGTTGGTCTACAAATGTAGCTGAAGGTATGATCCATGACACCATTAGTTCATTGATTATGGTGAGAAGTACCATAGAAAATTTAAGTAACATTAGAATATGTATGGTATATATGCAAACGTGTGTATTCAATTTTACAAATGCCCTTCAGTTATATCTAGCCGCCCTTAGACCTGATGTAAATACTTGGCTATCTGTTCATGGGCACAGAAGAGGAGAAAAATGAAGGACTGAATGGAAATTATTTGGCTGTATCTGTTGCAAGTTTTACTGGTAGTTAGAACCTTGACTACACTCCCTAAGAGACTGTGCCTGAGAAAGGGAAAAATCCTTTAGGCTCTGAAGAAGTATTCTTGTTTCAGTATCTACTAAGTATTTGTGTCTTTCCACTGCAGTGAGCATGACCCCACCACAGTACATATCTTGGGTTGCCATATGAAGATTCTGAACTCTACTAAGGTCTACTAAGGAGCTATTTTTGTGCCTGACTTGGGATATGGGTGAGTTGAGGAAGGCCCTTGCATCCTTGTCCTGGACAAGGGTTGCAGCAAAGCTGATCATAGTTTTTGACATATTTTGGTTTAATATTAGAATGGTGGGTGGTGTCAGTACCCCTCTTTCCTCAAAAAGAGATTCATTGGCAGGACCTCTCTCTCAGCAGACTTTACTCCCAGTGGGGAGGTCTTGTCCTCATAGTGAGCGAGCCCTAAAAATAGCTTAGGAGTGCTAAATAAGACTCAACAGTATCCAGACATAAATGCAATCAAGAAACAGCACGATGGGCAAAGGCTGTCTGCTTTGTGACAGGTTCTAACAAAGCTCTATCACCAGGGCCTTCCCTGCAGACGCCTTCATGCCCAGGGGTCCCCGGGGGAGCAGACTCCCTAAGGCCTGCCGGCAGCGCCCAACTCGGCTCTGAGTTTGAAAGCAGTCGCCCGGACGGCGGGCTGGGGGCGCCACTTACGCTTATCTTCGTGCCGTCGCTCTCCAGGTCCCGTTCGGGCAGGAGCTCCACCTGCAGGGAAAGGAGCGTCGCCGTAGGTCTCCGGCCCCCACCCGCCGCGGCCGCCCCGCTCCCCGCCGCGGAGCTGCCGTGTAGCAGCGGCGCGTCGCGTCTGCCACCTGCGGGCCGCGGAGGGCAAAGCCCAATCTCCGCCTCCGCAGAGGTTGAGACCCGCCGACCGCCACCCGCCCGCGTTGTGGTGGCGTCGTTCAGGATCGGCGGAAGCCCTGAGCGGTGCGGAGATGGCAATAGGGGGGGGGTCTCCCAGGGCATGGTGATGGGACAGTTCTCCTTTCTGAACCTCTCGGAGGGATGAAACTGTGCTGTTGTATGGATTTTTTGCTTGTATGGGGCATTATATGGCTTTCACCCACTCTACCCTCTAAAGAAAAAAAAAAAAAAAGGAAAAAGGTATGTGCCCTTCTGTGGCAATTCTGCTGCACTAGCTGTAAATTGGAGAGCCATGTAGGAGTTTGCTATTTGGGAAATAAAAAGCTCTCACAAGAAGCTGTCTCTGAACAGCTGCCTTCCAAAGGGAAACTAGAGGGAAAATAAAATAAAGAGAAAAAATAATAATAAAGAAAAATAAAAAATAAAATAAAATAAAATACAGACTTTGGAAATCCATGTGGTGTCATGAATGTCCCTAGCTGCATACTTAGAGTGACAGGCACCAAAGGTGCCATCCCTTGAGATGGACATTTTTCTCTGCATGTTCCTGCATTGTTATTTCACAAATTGAAATTAAGTGCCTGAGAAGACACAGAACCTCCCTCTGCTTCCTCCTCCCTTCTGTCCCTCTGTTCTATCCATTCTTGTGATGTTCTTCCCAGGTGGTTTAGGGACCCCATGACAGAGGATCAATACCTGAGTTCCTGTCACCTCAGCTCCAGCCTCTTGGTCCTCAGCAGCCCGCAGAAACCACCACTGGATTTCAAGGTACACCGAAGCGGAGCCACTTTGGAAAGCACAAGACATCTCCACATTCTGCCCTTCAGTTGCCGTGACATTTCGGGGAAACTCAGTGAATTTTGCTGCAAAACAAATGTGTAGTGTGTTGGGATTCTGCTATTTGCACACTGTTTATTCTCTCCTTTTATCTTGCCATTCTCCCTTTCTCTACTAATTTCTCCATTTTCCCACCCTCCTTCCCTCTCTATTCTGTTTTTTTCCAGTTTCCCCACACATTATCTCCCCCTGCCTTTCTAAAACTCAAGTAAGCCTTTTCTCCCTTACGTACAAATCCATCTTCCTAGCAGTCTAAGTTCTGCTCAAGGGAAATGTTACAGACCTCACTGCTTGCTCGCATGGGCTAGTAAAGTTTCATTTAATTAGGTCCAAATACCCTTGGGCAGAATGCAGTATTTCACCAAAATCACTGAAGTATTTTGTTCAAAACTAATTTGGAAGTGGAAAAAACACAACAGGCTGATTTATTGTGTTTTGGAGGGCTGAACTAGAAATGTGTAAACTGTTAAAGCTTCTGTGGCTGCCAGGAGCAACTACTAAAACAGGTTCTCTTCTGAGGGGTGGGTTATGACCACTTGTTAAAGTGCCCACTTCAAAGGTTTTACCTGAGTTACTTACTCTTTCGGATAAACTCTGCTTTTGTAATCAAACCAAGAGAAATACATGTTTTAATTCTCACTATGGGCATGCACATTATAGAACTAACCTTCACCTCTGTATCTCTGTCCTTTCACAAACAGGATTTGTCCATATCTTTATACCACTGCTAGGTTTAAAAACTAATCCTGATCAACATAGTCCAATATTTCTTTTAGCCTCAGTTTTTACTTCCTTCTCATTCTTTCACATAATTCACTTTAAAATTGTGCATCATGGTGAAACATGATGGCCAAGCAAGAGGGGGCTGCAGTCAAACAATGTGATTAAGAAAATGTGTGTTTCAAGAACAGGAAATTTTGGAAAGAGTCTGCAGTGTTGCTTTCTGTTATGGATTGTTACAGATTGACTAGAGCAAATTATGATGCGAAGGAAATATTACTGGTGCTTCCTCCCCTCTTGCTGTCTCCTTATCCAGTCTTCCTAGCTAATCTGGAATTGACGGGTTAATTTAGAAATAAGCTTAAACAGCTTTACTCCTCCCCCCCCNAAATGAAGCAGATAAAAATGGATTTTGATGTTCTACAGATTACTCACAGTATATATATATTTGCAGTTGAGAAGGTGTTTACAATGTATTAGAGTCTTTCTCTTGCAATGAATATTTCCATCTCTCATTCCTATTTTCTACTGATGTATATTAATACTATTTAGACAAGACACCAACTTTGACTGTATTAGGTGTTCAGAACAACCTGAAAAGCATCTGTGATGAGGGAAGCTCTCTGACTAAAATCATAATATTGTTTATGGTGAAAAGACATCTAGAAAGTGCTTATTGCACTAAGCTGGCAACAAATACCTTCACAAGGCAGAGACAAAGATGAATGTGAAAAGAATGCATGTTAATAATTCAGGCTGCCAAACAGTTGATTTTAACTGCTAATCATAAGGGGAAAAAAAAAAAACAGGAGAGAGAAATTAAAAATAATTTCATCCACATGGGCAGTATGCTTTTCTATTGGATGAAGAACTGGGCAGGTTCTGTCATTTCTGGCAATGGGAGAGCAGTAGTTCCACAATGCTATGAGATGCAACTTTTTTCTTACTTACTGCAACCTTCCAGATGATTGCATGCACACATGACTCTTGACATAGCTACAGAGAACTCTTTTACCTAATTAATGCTATCTAAATGGAAAAGAATCCTTGTCTGCATTTTAACATTTTTTTGTTTTATAACAATGGTTCTCATTGTTCTCATCATTATTTATAGGAGAAAAAGGCATTTTCCTTTGGTAATGATCTATTCCATTGATGTCGTACCATAATCATAGCAATATTTCTGAGTTAGAAATGACTACAGTAAATCAAGTATGATTTAAATGATTAAAATGATCTCCTAAATATAAAAACAATTATGTTGCATTGGAGGTTTTCTATTACCACAGTTCTAATTACTTAAAAGGAGATCATGATGGATGTATTCATAATGAAAGAAAACCTCCAAAAGGAAAGTAGAAGTCTTTAAAGGAGCTAAATTATTTGAAGTAGCCAATGACTTTGAACTATTCAATTATAAGATAAACACTACTGCGGTCTTTACAGGTTCAGATGGTGAGTGTTTCAATAATTTTTGTAAAAGAAATCTGATCCTTTTCAGATGGACAACTAAAATTCTAAGTCATTCTTGAAAATGAAGGCTGATTATAGGATTCAGTTCAAACCCATGTACGTCATCAGTAATCAGTTGAAATTACAAATTAGAGACATATTATAAGCAGCCAAGTTAAATGTAAATTAGACAAGAGGAAAGAAACTCTAAGAAGCATCACCTGGTTCAGAAGGAAAGAAGAAAACAAAAATAGATCCCTTTTCCTTTTTTTTTTTTTTTTTTGTATTTTTGCTTATTCCAAATTGAAGCATTTGATAGGTAAATTAAATGTTATCAATTTGATAGTTAGAAAAATATAATTCTCCAAAATTCCTTGTAATCAAGGAAACTAACTGAATCTTAAAATAATGTCACAAGGAGATACAAAATAATAAATATAGTTAATAACATATGAATACAGATTTTGTATTTATTATAAGACTGATTTAATGGACAGAATCCCAAAACTTGGTTAAGTGATATTTATTTCTGCTTTATTTATTTGCTGCATCAGGCTATATACTTTTCTCAAATATTAAAACCAGAGTAATGGAAAAGATCCACCTTGTGCTATCAATGTTAAATTTCACACTGATGAATGTGTTTTGTCCGTGATTAAGCACATTGGATGAATCTGAGCAGTGAATGTCTATCATAACTTGGTGTGAAATCTATCTTTGCTGCTGTAGAAAGGGTTTTCATGTAGCATATCTTACATGAGAAATATCAATTGTACTTCATTATATGAACTATACAGTTTTTGTGAGGTATTTACTACCTCTTTTTTTCCCCCTTTTCAATGATTCTAACTGATGAATCATGACTGGAAACTTTCCCAGGTCATAGTCAAAATATCTATGTACAGGGGAATGACTTTTGAAATTTGCCAAAGCAATTTAGTGGAGGACACTTAAGCTGTTCTGGACCAGAAATGTGTATCTTATTAATACCATAGTAAAAGTTTCTGATAAGGTCCCCCTTCAGAATCATAAAAGGCCATGCTTGTTCGTCACTGCTCAATTTACAATCCCCTCGACTATGCATCTCTTTTACCTACTGAGGAAAAACGTGACTACTGAGGTTCTGATGCTCAATAAAGATGAGAAATGAAAGATACTGCACTGCCAGTCAACAGTAATTTTGGAGTGCTTTGGTCCCATGAAGACTTTGTGCACGCACTGGTATAGGCAGCTTTTTCCTGCAGGAAGGTGGTCAGCTGGCAAAACATCTCTCTGCATGAAGCAATAGCTGAGTGTTGCTACCCAGAAATGTCAGTCAAATATGAAAAGAAGAAAAGAAAGTTACTTGGAGCATAATTAAAAAAAAAAATAAAAATTGGTGACACAGTCCCATTTGGAATACTGTCTATGTGTTTATATTTCTGAATTTGAGTTCTGAATTAAAAAAAGAATTTTATACACATGTTCCTTATCTTATTCATAACGTACTTCACTCTGGATCTGAAAGAAATTGGTTATGCATCTAAAAAGTCTGTGGAATAGCAGAAGATAAAACTGCAAGGCAGAAAGAACCTAGAACAGTTATTGTGGAATAGCATTACAATTACAAGAGATTATTTCTCTGAGACTACTCCAGAAATATGACAAAAATATCTTCACAAGGCTATGTAGTGAAAAGGGTCTTTTGTGTAGCTAGTATTGAAAATCTATTGTACTAGAAGTTAATAATCTAGAATTTTAAGCAATAGAATATTATGCAATGTTTTCTCTGTGTAAGAAGATAGAATAAGTTATTTCTGTTCAGACAATCATTTCAGATAAAAGAGAGTCTTACTTCTTGTTCTGTTAAATGTATCTTATCCCTTAAATGACTGAGAAGAAAATTATGAGAACGTCAAAGTGGTACTAATTGAAGTCTTCTTTAAGTCAATCAAGCTCATTGTCTCATGGAGATTTTATTGATTGGTGAGTTAATTTTCCTCTCCAGTATTTTTTAGTTTTCTGCCTGTAAGATGTGTTTGGACTACTGGATGATTCTAGACTAAGTTGACAGATAGAATGAAGTTAAAAGGGCTCCACTTTCTATCTTTCATGTAGTTTCACAGTGGCTACATTGCGCAATTGTCTGGAATCACTGGCATGGAAGTGTGTTTTATTGAAAAAGGAAATTTAAAAGTATTTAGATACTTTCTGTTTTCATAACAAAGTGAATTTAAGTAGTATTACAGTATGTGGCAGCCATATGACATGTTCATACTTTGTCATAACTTCGTGAAAGCCAATTCATTGTACTTGCTAGTAGCAGCTTGTACGAGACAAATAATCTTTTGCGATACAGATGAATAACCCAAGTTTTCAATTACATTGGTGGCTAGATGCCAAGAAAACTTCTGTAAGTGAAATTGGCCTTTAGGATTAGGTTTCTAACAGACTTTTACTGTCTACCTAGCTGGTGTAAGAGCTGTTGTCCACAGAGGTGTGAGCAAGGTTTACATCTTTCACTGTCCCACTGCTCTTTTTCTGTATCATAGAAATTCAGAGCTTGAATCATTTTTCAACAAGAACATGAGTTGTATTCATTTTGAGGGATACTTGTTTATGAGTGGCAAAGTATTGCTCCATTTTATATTATATAGGAGAATTCCATCTTGTCTTTAAACTTTTTCCTTTTTTTTGTTAGCTGCCAAGGCAGGCCAGAGAATATCTTTGTCATAATTACCACAAGATTTTTGTTCTTATAGCAGCTGCTGTGATCAGACATGACAGATGCACTCACAAAAGCAGCAGCAGTTTCTGTCCCACAGTAGGATTTTATGAAGACATTGGTAAGACTGACCTAATCTTTTGAGGGGATACAGGATGCCTGAGCAATCAAACTTAAGTATTCATAATCACCGCTATGTGTAGCCATTGCTGTGAATAGCATTATATATTCAAGTGAATTTGACAAACTTTAATGTAAGAGATTTTAAGCATGCATGCATATATACTCTAAAACACTGAAACAGAAAGGAACCTTGTCTGATATTCTCATTTCTTTCCTTTGTTACTGATTTTTCAAGGATTGGCTTACTATTTCAACAGGAAGTTTGCATTTTCTGAATAAATATCTGATTTATAAGCAAAAAAAATAAGGTTGGATTCTTTACCAAGGATTACAGTTTGGCTTTGTTAAACTAAATACTCCTATAAGCTTCTTCTAGCGTATCACTGATCTGTCTTTGCAGTAGTATGTCTTGTATCAGAGTATTTTCAATAGTTAATTAAAATATATAGAAGTCTATGACCAAGCTTGATTTATAATGTTCTTTTAGGTTTAGCATATACAGTACCAATATAGCTAAAAACAAATAAATTAAAAAAATAGTTATTTTGATAACAATGCTGAAATAATATGTGGAAGACCTCCTTTTAAACTTGAGAGTATCAGTGGAACTTCTTATGCACTTATGCATCTATGCAGTCTAAGACTGAATAACGAGCAAAAAGTTACCAATATTGAGACAAATTAGAATTCTGGCTACACTCAGAGTGTTTATAATCCTTGAAAATAGAGTAAAACTTAGTAAAGCTTTACATTTTAAGTATTTCTGGGTCAACATTTTTCTTATAGCTGCATATGTGCACATGATATCACAGTGGGCTTCAGGAACTGGTAGATATTTCACAATGCAGGGACACCATAACCTTAATCAATCACAGAGAAGTATAAAAATACAAACTTCAAAAATTAGTAGCTTTTAGTACACTTAGCTGACTAAGTGCATATATGGCATCCATACAACGTGAGCAGGCAAACAAAGGGACTAGGTGCACAAAATAATCTAATTAGTATCTGGAGGAACAGGAAAAACAAGAGTAAAGACAGAGGTGACAAGGAGCCGAAACAGCAATGAAGGGGTTGAAAGTTAAAAAGTAGTATAATTAAATTTGTCTGTTATCTTAATTAATTCCTTTCATTCACAGTTATGGGCAAGCTCTACTTCAGGTAAATACACGTTTCTAACCCGAACTCATACTTCTCTCAATAGACAAGATTGTCGTACTTTAAGGATGTCTTCTTGCTTACTCTTGAGGACTGAAGGATGGCATTGTATGTGGTACTTGTGCCTTATTTCTTACAGGAATTGGAAGAGAGAAGAATGTCTTTCCCTCAAAGTATCTAAGTTATGGCTTAGAGTAGCAGAGTTCAACTCTGACACATACATTTCCTGTATGATATTTACCTTACACAAAATATTTCACAGACAGTCAGTAACTGTTTGCTTCTCATTTCTGAATGCTCACCTTGAGATTCTGGGAACTAAGATGAGGAAGCACTGAGCAGCCACAGATGGAATTAAAGTGAATGGGTGCTGTGCTTCAATATGCAAATTGTTATGAGATGTGTCAAAAAAAAAGAAAAAGAAAAAAAAAGAAACAACAACAAAACACAACTCAGGGCTAAATTAGCTCAGTTTACTGTTGTCTGTGTACATGTGCTTCCTGTCTGTGAAGTGGGATATGTTACCCTGTCACTTCAAAGAGGTTTTTGCTAAGACAAATTAACCTTCCTAAAGCTCACAGAGCTTCATGTAATGTGCACTGTAGGGAAGACCATAACGAAATGAATAATTCTGCATTCAGCTCAGGGTTTGAATAGTGTGCATGGGTGAGGCCTAGGAACACAATAAAAATAACCAAAATATCGAAGACTTGATCGTTACTCAAATTCCATTCTTCATATACCTGGAATGATGTGAGGGAAGGAGCTAGATAAAATCCCCACATTATGATGCTTTTAAAGTATGCATGATGTTGCATATGAATGGAGACAAGGCTAATTCTTGTTTTGTTAAAACAGCAAACTATTTTTAGAACTCCCTATACCTTGGGATTATGGAAAACATGCAAAGTTCAACATTCCATGCAAAAGTCTTGATACTTTATTTCTTTTGTTATGAACCTCCTCTCTCTCTCTCTCTCTTTTTTTTTTTTTTTTTTTTGCTTTGTTTTATTTCTTCATCTCTTCTTAATCTTTTTTTTTTCTTCTTTTATTTCCCATTTGGTTCATAACCAGAATAGTTTAGAAGTATATTTACAATATGATAAACTCATACTTATGGCTTAAGTCAATTTTGAAAAGAGTTCCTAAATCATATAGTCATAGCATTTTAGCAAGACCAAAACCAAGACGCAGGAATTCTGTTGTTGGATTTTATACCATCTTAACCATGGATAGACAGTCCTCATCTTGCTCTATAGACCCTTCACCATCTTCATAGCCCTTGTTTGCACTCTCTGTTAGTTTCACATCCTTATATTTTGGTGTCCGAAACTGCAGACAGTACCCAAGCTGAGCCCATAACAGTACAGAGTAGAGTGGGACAATCCCTTCCTTCTTTCAGATGGTAGTGCTGTGCTTGATGTGCAGTTGGCCCTTTTGGCATATTCAGCTTGCCTTAACCGTTATCCCCAGGTTTCTTTGCATGGGGCTGCTCTCCACTCTTCTGTCCCCCATTCTCTCTATATATCCAGTGTTGCCTCATTCCAGGTGCAATTGCCCGTGTTAAAGTTCTTGTCACTGGTGATTGCCCAGCCCTTTGATTTGTCAAGATTTCCCAGCAAGACTTCTCCACCCTCCAAGGAGTCAACAGCTCCTCCTAATTTAATATCATCTGCAAACTTAGTATGCATTTGAGTCCTGCATCCAGACAAAAACTTTAAAGAGAACTCACCCTAAAATAATCCCACTAGTTACTGTCTGACAGATCAGGAATCTTAGGATCTGTGAGTTTGATGAACTAAGAATGTGCAAAAGAGCATACTTCGTTTTCTTAATGGAATAACAGGAATATTTACTGGAGAATTTCACTTTTTCTCCTATTAAGTTTTACTTTTTTTTTTCCCTACATTCACTGTCACAGACATATTGGGTGTAACCACTGAATACTGAAATGGCAGCAAAGAAAGCAAAATAAATGTAATGTGTTACTTTTCAGGTTGGATTTTTACAGTGAATCAATGGTACAGAGAAGCCTGAGGGGAATAAACAACAACAACACAATTTTTCTTGCAAGATAGGCTCCTTATTTAGAACTTGAATGTACTATTACTGTTGTTGCATGGTAGGCATTATCTGTTCCTTTGTCTCTAAAACAAAGTCCGTTTGTTCAAATAAATCTTTATGAATCATACCACTCATTTTTGTTAGCTTGCAATTCCTTATTGCCTGTCAGTTAAGTCTTACAATTGTACACAATTTGTACAAAATTTAACTATGTTAGACTTACGAATTTCTGCATACCATAATAGTCACAATTTGGAAAAATCTCAGTCTGTGTCAAAATCCAGTTATGAAACGGATGTCTATATTAGGTCTTTTATAGATTTTTGGTTTGTGTTTTTAATCTATGATGTATCTTGCCCCTCTTGTGGACTATTGTTTAAGGAAGGAAACGGCAAGGAACTGCGTGTGTCTTTCCCTGTCATGCTGGGAAACTCGGAGAGTCAGTTTAAATTGTAGATGAGGCACACTGCAAAAGGTGCCATCATTGTCTGTATTGAGATAGGTCAAGATCACTGCACAGTATTTGCAATTATTCATCCAGAAAATTATGAAGTACTTAAGAAAGTTTTAATTTTCAGAATTCAGTTCCTTTCAATTCTACCAAAAAAAAAGACAGAATGTGTCAGCAATAGATCTCTTTGAGATAAGCCAGCAGCAATGCAATATACCTAATATAATGACCTTTTAACAGTCTTTACTGAAGAGATGTTGGAAAATACTGGAATAGCTGCAGCCATTTGCATATTTGCATACTTTTTTTTCCTCAGTAAGTAAATCCATTTTCATCGTTTTAAGTACAGGAGTCTCTTTTTATATATATCTTTCGTTGTTGCTGTTGTTGTTGTTGTTATTGAAACAGGTACCATAACAATTTCATGTTTTGAAAGGAACTATTTTCTTGGGACAGGAGAAGTAAGATTCCTAATCTTAGACCCTGCACGTTATTTTACCACATGTTAGTTTTCAAGTAGAGTTTGTAACTGTCAAACTATCTTCACAATGCAAGACCATGAAGGTACAAGGGACAGAAAAATTTAGAAATGATTGCAAACTGGGAAAGTTTTTGTTGCAGACCTACCTGATAAGCAGTAGTACTCCAGAGCTTAGTTTCATCTGAGTTTGTTTTTTTTTTTTAAGAAATTATCTAAGCTTTGAAATATTAACCTGAGAAAAAATCAAGTATTTTTTTCTTCCCACCCAGTTTCTCTAAATTTTACATTTTACTGCCTTGTCTATCTAGTGAATCAATAAGCAGAGGTTTCACCATTTTAAATACATCTTCATTCTGGGAAGGAAATTATATACTCAGAATAAAGTGTGAATAAGGATGATCAAATTTACCTTCCTAGCATTCTCCACAATAATTGTACTGTTAACCGGTAATTTCCATGGAATCACAATCTATAGTCTAGATTTCAGAAATTATTTATCAATTATTCACTTTCTACAATGTTCAAAATGAGATTTAAAAAGGTAAAAAAGCTTTCAATTTTTATTGATTGATCCTACTTTAAAAGGATCTGTTCTTTGAAAAGCAAGTAAACTTTTGATTGGTTAAGAATCATGAATTCATCATCTTTTGCACAGAAAAATTCCTAAAGACTGTTCATGATTCAGCATTTTGACAACAGAATTATTAAATAAAATATTAAAGAGAGAAGTGGAACCATGTTGAAATGTGAATATGTTTGTGATTAATTTTAGTATTTGTTGATTAGAAATGATTGACATATTGCTTTATTTTTCAGGATTACTTATCAGTAAAATTTAACTTCAGCATGTTTCTTTCTTTTTCTGTCTTTCTTTTTCTTTTTTAAGGTTTTTGTTTTAGGACTATAATTCAGAATACTGTTATACAAAATAAACCATAAAACAAAGTCATTGAAATGTCTTCCTGTCTCAGGGACACTCCTAGTATATCCCCATTTTCAACTTGACATAAAGCTGACAAATCATTGGAAGTTTTTCATTTAACTTCAGTAGCCTAGCATTCACAGCTTCTCTGGCTACTAAAGAAATGATGCTGACCAAATAAAAATCCCATCTGCCTCTCCAATCTAGACATTGTCAGTGTGTTTTTTCTCACGGTCAGACTCTTTTAAATAATTCTAAGAAAAAAAAAATTAAACTGCTTATATGAAGGTATAATTGCTGGACCGGTTAGTCAATCTGTCATTGACTGACATGTGTGAGGTCAGAAAGTTCCATACATTTTGAGTACAATGAAAAAGCTTTCCAGACATATAAAACTTGTTCTGAACTCCCATGCAATTGAACTGGAGTGAAATATTTGGTATCTTTTAGTTATTGCTTGTTTTTCTTCACTGATTCTTAAGTATCCCATTTCTTTTAAAGTAATACAGTGTTAGGTATCTGAGAAATATCATTTGTAGACAAATAGCTTTTCCAATGATTCTTTCCTCATCTCAATTGCTAGTTCGTGATCTTGGCAGGGTAAGAAAAAAATGACCTGAAATAAATCTTCCAAATCTCTGTAGTTTATTTAACTTCTTCTATTATTTTCATTCCTCTCTCTCTCTCTCCCTCTCTCTCTCTCTCTTTTTTTTTTTTTTTTTTTTTAACCTGACTAATGGGAACAATTGTTGGATAGAGGAAATACAAAAAGCTGCTCACGAGCCCTAACATAACACAGAAAGCATGACTGAAAGTGCCCTTCTTTTAAACACTTGTAAAGGATATAACTCAGAAGCCAGGAGGAGGTACCTGTGAGAAGAGACTGAATTTAGACACAACATGTCGTTGTGTTGCCTTTCATTGTTTAATATTCCTAGCTGTAAAGTTGTACTACTTAGGTACTAAGCAACGTGGTGGGGCATATAATTAAGTGAAGTCTGAGAATTATTATGCAAGTATAGCACAGCATAATGAGGAACTCTGTATATATATTCCTCATTATGTCATTAAGTACAAAATTAAAATGTGAAGATAATGTGTCTGTTGAAAATGGAGGGAACCTGTATATAGGCATTTCAAAGAAAAAGAGTATTTTTTAACTTCTTCTGTGGAATATTACCATTTCATAATTTATCTAAGTAAAATATAGTTTTATTTATTAAGGACTTGATATACTTTTGGAAGAAAGATAGAATTTCCATTGATCTAAATAGAAACTGGATCAGCCTCTCTGTTGAAATATTGATGTTTCTCTATATTTTCACACAAATCAAATGTCATAATTATTCCGAAAACCGCAGTACATACTAGTTAAAGATAAGGCATACAAAAATAGAGGTAAGATCTTACACCAGCTTTGATCAACCCTTTCCAGATCATTCAGAACTTGCATTACATGTAAGAGTTGACTGATTAAAAGTCTAACTTAATTAGTTTAAATGGCAGTTCCTTGAAGGGTTCTGAATTGTTGTGGTTAGCTCTTTTAACCAGCTGATCAAGTGACTTCAAAGTCATTGATTATTGACCAAAGCAGTTTTGGATACTATTCCTGAGCTGCAAGTGCAGGCTGAGTGTTATAGCGGCCTATAAACTTTGCAACTCAAATCCCTGACTAGAAACCGACCAGAAGGGACTGCTGACACTAGCTCAGATCCCAGTGGAGCAGAAGAATAATACTGAATTTCCTTTTGCAATCTTCCTTTTCTCAGAGTCCACGATACCCATCTTGTGGCTCTTTGCCATGTACATCTGTTCCATTTTAAGTGAGAAGGCATAGCATTCTAATCAGTTTTGAGAAAGCCAGAGGCAAATTTTGTTGAACTGACAAATGAAAGAAAGAACAATCCAGAAAGAGATTTTCTTTGTAAATTCTTCTGAGATCAAACTGTGTGTTGTAACTTTGCTTGACCTATGTTGAGTAGTAGAATCAGAGGAGGAGAAAGAAAGAAAATGGCCTTTCTTTCTGGTGGGAAGAATTACATTAAAATCATAAATACTGAGAGTTTTATTCTAATTAAGGTTCTTGGCTTAGAAGAAGATACTGTAACTTGAGGATTTCAGCATAAGTCTGCTCATGAAGAACAACTCTAGTGCTGCTGCAAAAGAAGCTTTTTTTTCTGACACTGCAGAAGACAACAAGAGATTTGATTAATAGAGGATTTGAAAGTGTGAGAAGATTTACTGTTCAAGATAATTCTCTAATACTGATATGTATCTTAAGTAGCAATGAGTTTTTTCTTTCCTTACACGAGGTGTATTTTCAGAGGAGACCCGTTACTTCAACTTCATCCCTGTCCCTGCACTTTGGTACAAAAGTTATGAAAGCACTATCTCCAAGCCATGATTTGCTGATGCTATTTGAATCTTTCACACTGCTCAGAAACAAAGGAGCAATTCAACTGCCCGTGCAAATGGTGTCTACTGCTATTATTAGGTTACCTAGTCTATCTCATGCATTTGCCTGGGACTAGCAGATGCACAAAAGAATTTAGACTAGTCCTGCACCTTTTTGAGAGTGTAGCTGTAAGTGAATAGTTTAACTATTCTGTGCATTGGATTTCTGTGCATAGGCAACAAATATCCTCATAAGGATTCCATAGTTTCCTCAATTCTTCCACAAAATAAGATTTTAAGAGAAAGAAATTAACTTTTATCTATGCTCACATAATCACCTAATTAGATGAAAAATTTTTTAGTATAATATAAATATAGGAATCCATGAAAAAGCAAATGAAACCCTGTTGGAAAAATATTGCTTTCTGAGAAGTCTCTTGATTCTGTCCTTAAATCTATGATATCAAGCTTTAGCAACAATTTGGGAAAAATGATTCTTCTGATGTTAAGATCAAGTGATCCTGCATTCTGTCTCTTGTAGACAGACAAAAACAGAGATAAGGTGACCAGAGCACAGAATCACTGAGATCTTTACAAGTAGAAAAACATGTCACATATTGTAGAAAACAAGTTGGCTGACCCTGCTGTTCATGTCTGACAACCTCACCCATAAACATTAGGAAGAAATTACCTGCCAAGAATGCTCAATTTACATTGCTTGCCACATCTTTACAACTGGAACTGAATGCTTTTTTTCCTTTCTTTCTTTTTTTTTTCTTAATAACAAGAGAAAAGTCTGCCTTCTCTTGAACCTGAAGTAGGACAGTGAGTCATTCTAGTTCTTTGTACTGTTGGAGCTGGAGACATCACAGAGGACGCTGTTCTGTTCACTCTATAAAATCAAAGGGAATGTTGCAGGTGTAATTCTTTTTAGTGCCAGAGTAAGTGCTGCAGTGGTAGTTACTGCATAACTCACAGTGGCTGCTACACACAGTTGACCTCTGGGGAGCATTTAGTAAATTCTAACAATCTGAGAAAGCACAGAGTGAAGAAAAATGGAATTGCCTTCTAAACACACTGGTGTGATTACTGCAGGTACCTCAAAGATGTTAAGGAGGTTGAAAGGCCTCCTGCTGCCCCAAAGTAGCATCACTTCCTGCACTTAGCAGTGCAAGAAGATAACTCTATTTTTCATCTTGAAGAGCACAAAGTGGTGCTCGCAGAATTACACATTCCCTCAGCAGCCCTTGGGGAGAGTGCAGAGGCAGAGAGAAGGGTGACTTCCACTGTACATTTCTGAAATCATGCAGATTTCTCTGCTGCTGTCCCAGAGACCATATTGACAACACTCATTAGTTGTGTGACTTTCTCAGCACCATTATGTTCCAACTCTATTCCAAAAAGAGTGGAGTTAAAATCAAATAGTTAAAGAGAACTAATGACAAGCATAATAAAGGGCCAGTATCAGTCCTATGTGATACTTTTATATGTTGATCTCAAATGTCCACAACTTATGGGAAAACACCAAATCACCATATGACTTTTTTTCTATTGTCAGCTATGTGGATATCAAAATGCAGTTTTATAAACTTACAGTTTATAAACCTACAGTTTATTTAACCTACAGTTAAACCTGCTGGTTAAATACTGCCAGATAAGCATTTGTTGTCACTCAGCTGTGATTCGGGTTCTGGTATTACCTTTTTTTTATTGGGAATACTGCATATAACCTGCCCATTATCAATTTTTGTGTTAAGCATGATAACTTTTTCTAAAATGTTACAGAATTCACAGATGAAAGCTCATGCATTCACCCTAAGTTGAACTTGTAAGTGTTTGGTTACTGTAGAACAGAGTAATTACTTTGATGTGAAGGTGAATCTGTAATGCCCATGACATGGTCTAGCTTTCTTGGTGCAGTCCTGACCATTCTAGAAGTGCCATATGTCATGGCAACAGTATGAAAAGACTGTAAGTCAAGGACATAGCCCTGTTGGCTTTAGTGAAAATTGACTATAGAGGAAGACACAGTGCCCTGTGATATTTTAGTATTGAAAATACACAGAGATTGAAAAATATCAGCAGTATTTTTAATTTTTTTTTCCAGAACTCTTTCTCTTCCATACTTTGAAAGAATAATGAACAGTAAAATGGTTTCTCCAAAAAGCAAAGATAAACTCTCACCTATTAGCATGTTTTGGTTTGGATTAACTTTCAAGCTGGTTTGCAGGCGTGACTTTCTCTCAAGCTGTTTTTCCACAGATAGTTATAAAAATCTACCAGGGTTTTTCACAAAGCAAATTCTTTGAAAGTATATGGGCTATCTTTTTCTTTTTCTTTTTTTCTTTTTTTCTTTTTTAATCCTGTTTCTATTTCTATTTTCATTTAATTTTTATTTATTTATCCTTAGAAGAGCAGCCATGTAAGACCTCTTTAAAACTAAACAATAAAAGCAAAATCAGACAGCAGATGTAGCACATCAAGCCTTTTCTTATAATTTTTTCTCCTCTCTTTCTGGATCAACTCCCTTCAACACCACAAGTAAGAGACTGATGGAAGGAAAAAAAGACTTGCACAGCAACATTTGCAGTCCTGCCTTTAGTCGCACTTCCCTAGCTTAAGGTGGCATGCATTATTGAAGAGCGTCCAGCATTGTTAAGTAAATATGTGCCGCTGAAATAAATAACTACCTACAATACTTCTATGTATTCTGGAGAAGTGTTTATAACAACCTACATGCAGCCTGGTTTTCATTTTTCAGCTCTACTTTCCTATTTTCAGGAAACTTATTTTTAGCAAATTTGTCAGAAAAACAAGAAATAATCAGAATGAGGTAATAAATAGCATTAATTGTTGAACCATGAGAGCAGATTGAAGATGAATATTCAGATATATCTACCTACTTTCAAGTTTGGGATCAGTAAAGTAGCAGATACTGTTAGATTTTGAGTGTCTACTTTCAGGCATACGGCTTAAATTATTGTGCTCATATTGCATAAAGCCATAGTTATTAACTAGGACTTGATTACCCAGTATAAATTAATTTAGGAAAATTTTCCTTTTATTGCAACCTGACACAAGAAATCTGCAACAATATTTAGAAAATTATAACTTCAGTAATTTCCCATTATCTGCATAATTTCTCTCACATATTCTTCCCTAAGTTGTCCCACCATACATTTTACTGCTTACAAGTTAGTTTTATTATCATGGACTGAACAGTGTTTGAAATTTAAAAGAGAAAGATTTTGGGGATGATATATAGTTTCTTCTCCACTCCATGACTACCTGATAATGGTCGGTCATTTATAATTTCCTTAAATTCTGGTTCATCTAGATGGTATCTGCCTGCATGTTTTTGTTGTGTTGTTACTAATCTGACCTACTTTCAAGATCCAATTTTTCCAAAGTTATGCTGTCAAGCCTTACTAACCATATAAGCTGGATAATGCCTCACTGGTTTTCTAAATCATTTAAGTTTTGATATTTCAGCAGATTCCATGGACTTCAGGAAGGAATTTAAAATGAAATGCTCAACACTGAACTATATGGAAAAAAGGGCATTTGGTGTACCTTCAGAGAGAATTTTTTTTGTTATTGTTTTTTTAAAGGTTTTAAAGATTTTTTAACTTTTTCCAAATTTCTTTCAGAGGAAAATTCATTCTTTCTTTAGTCTAAAAATGACTGTAACATTTTCTTTTGTACTTGTTTATATATATGTGAGGAGAAAGTAGATATGCAGATGTTCTGAGCAGCATCACTGGAGCTTTCTCTGTGCCAGGTGCTTCCAGATATAATGCCCAATGTTTATATACAAATGCCTTGTATTCTTGTTAGTTAGGAGATGAAAGAATCATTTTTCAAGCATTTTTTCTGTATATGGTATATGTCAGAGAATCTTTCACTTGTAATAGAAACAACGGACTTAAATTTGGATGCCAGCAATGTCTAAGCTTTTAGAAAACTTGACTGAAATATTCACTGTTTTAAGCTTCACACAGCAATTGATGTCTTGATTTGTTCAGTATCTCTCATTCTTTAAAGAATGGATTCAGGATAATATGCCTTTTGAACCCAAGGGCTTCAAACACACTACCCCATCCTGCTAAGAATGTGCCTTGAACAAGAATGTAGACTGTTTTGGATTAACATATTTGTTATGGTTCTCAACTGTGGACTTTAGAAACTTGTTGTCATAAGGCATTACGAAGAAAAAAGAAAAGTCTTGGGTGGATGAATCCTTAAGCTGCTCATCACTGCGAGATAGCAATGCCAGTCCATATTTTACTGTCTCTTACACTCCTTAAGCAACCTCTGCTAACCACAGTAAGACATGATGATTGATGATCTTTGGTCTGCTCCAGCACAATCCCCTCTGTGTTCTTAATGATAGAGCCCTGTGCTCTTTTATAGCACAGGACTTGACTTCAGTCTCTGAGAGGGTGGGCTGAATTCTGGGAACAAAGTGTCTTGGAGGAAGAAGGAGGCTGCTTCTTCAGGGCACCCTGCCTCTGTACAACAGTAAAGAAGCTAGAACTCATACCCCGAATGAAGTAATACTTCAAAGGTTATCTCACAGCTAGGTCACTAAAAGGCCAGTTTCTGTATCTGTCCCTGACACTGCAGCAGAATTTTTGCCTGATGCTATGCAAGTTGCTTAAAACACATTATTCTAATTGCTGACTAATGACCTTTACAATTTCTCTATGACCTACACTTGATACTTTGTAGGATGAATTCTCCAAATACAAAAGAGGCCATTGCTAATAGACTAGAGTGAAGGTTGCTGTGTTTGGAAGCTGTGACTCAAGCAGTGTAGAGCAGACTGAGTGTTTGAGTCCGAGTCATTCCAGAAAACTGTCTCCTCCAATTGATGATTTTTAATCTTAATGCTTTAGATACCTGGTGTAAAATGAGTATAGTATTAAAATCTTACTTCATAGGAAGTTGTAATAGAATTGTAATAGAATAGTTGAATAGAATTACTGTTCATGAAATACAGTCATGGGCAACAAAGAGAAGTCTAAACAAATATCTTCAAAGGAGAACTTAATGTGGTACAAACTACACTTCACAAAACTGAAGTTTTTTTTTTAACACATTATTTTTCTGAATTTTATCCATCCTTGTACTGAGCAAGGCAAAGGTCATGTATGACTATCTGACAAAAAAGTAAAAATCTAGGGCTGAATTGATGCTACAGAAGTGATTTTTTCTGCATACCCATCATTTGCTTACGTTTTTCATCACAGTGCGCATGTGTACAATAATGCATGATTGTAAATATGAAAATAAGGCTAGCTTTGCACATAAAACTCTCAATAACTTTAAAAAAATCTAATGACCTTATTTGATTTTGTGATTTTATTTTATTTTATTATTTGCTTTCTGATTCTTTCCAAAGATAAGGTACATTGTAATTTGAGAGCCGGGTTGGTAATGTCTGATTTTAAGAACAATAAATGATATGTTGGCTGCTTGAGGTAATAGGACTCTAGAGTAACCTTGTGTCACCAGTTATCTACCACAGATTTTTGGGATGGATGTCCCATTACTTTCAGTGCCAGAACATTCTGCAGATATTTTCTACAAATTAACTGATGATTTTTACATAAACATGTAAGATATATCTCTAAGATATATCTCTAAAAAGAAATT
Organism: Pavo muticus; assembly: GCA_016647715.1. Taxonomy (NCBI): domain Eukaryota; kingdom Metazoa; phylum Chordata; class Aves; order Galliformes; family Phasianidae; genus Pavo; species Pavo muticus. The sequence goes on along the minus strand of JACDJE010000082.1, from coordinate 3,285,075 downwards.
AGAGTACATAATTAGAGACAAATAGTTGTACATTTTCCTCCAAATAATATGTATAAAAATGGCAGCTTCAGGCAAATCAAAGAATGACAGAATCATCAAATCACCAAAGTTGGAAAAGACATCCACGATCATCCAATCCAACCGTCCACCTATCACCAATATTTCTGCACTAAACCATGTCTCTTAATCCAACATCTAAATGTTTCTTGAATACCTCCAGGGATGGTGACTCAACCATCCCCCTAGGGAGCCCATTCCACTGCCTAACCACTCTTTCAGAGAAGAAATTTTTCCTAACATCTAACGTGAATCTCCCCTGGAGCAACTCGAGGCCATTCCCTCTAGTACTATCGACAGTTACACAGGACAAGAGTCTGACCCCATCTCACCACAATCTCCTTTCACATAGTTATAGAGAGTGATAAGGTCTCCCCTGAACCTCCCCTTCTCTGGACTAAACAATCAGCCACTTATCATAAGACTTGTGCTCCAATCCTGTCACCAGCTCCATTGCCCTTCTCTGGTCATGCTTCAGGGCCTCAGTGCCTTTCTTGTAGTGACCAAACACAGTACTCAAGGCGTGGCCTCACCAGTGATGAGTACAGAGGGATGATCACTTCCCTGCTTCTGCTGGCAACAATGTTTCTGAAGCCAGGATGCCATGCTGGCTCATATTCAGCGAAGCATCAGCCAATATTCCCAGGTCCATTTCATCTACACAGTCTTCCAGCAACTCTGACCCAAGCCTGTAGCGTTCCTGGTTCTGTTATGGTCAAAGTGCAAGACCCAGCACTTGGTCTTGTCAAAATTCATTCCCTTGGCCTTGACCCAGCTATCCAGCCTGCCCAGATCCCTCTGTAGGGCCTTCCTACCCCCAGTCAGATTGACACTTCCTGCTAACTTGGTGTGAGAACCCCTTCTTTGTTTTCTGGCTCAAAGCTTGCTTCCTGAGGTATTTCTTGAGATAAGACTCTAACTGATTTATTGAGGAGGCAAGTGATGGGTGCTACCATGTGACAACGAACATCACTTTGTGGACATTTGAAAGCACCTACCTTTGGAGCTGTTTGCCTCCGGAAGAGAGTGCTCAGGAGTGTTTACTGGCAGAAGATCTGGCCTGTGACCAAAGAGCTCCAGCTCGGTATGGGAAAACTGGGGAATGATACCATCACGTCTTGTGAAAAACAGGATGCAGGTGGGCATCCCTGCTCCCTCTTATCTGCTGGCAAGGCCCAGAAGATGGGAACAAAGGAGATTCTGCTGAGATCCCAGAGCCAGAAGCTGCCACTCCAAAGAGAGTTGACTCAACCACTTTGGATTTGAGCTGTCACTCCAAAGAGAGCTGACTCGACCACTTTGGATTTATAAATAAGTTTGTACTACCATTGAAAAGTTGTTGTCGTCAACGGAACAACAACACCCGACAACCCAGCACTACTGAAGATCAAGGACTGAACTACAAACCATGCTGGACCCATGGTGGTGACTATCTCCCTCTTGCTTCCTATCGCCCACCTTCCCTTCTCCATCACCCTAATTCGTAATAGTGTCCGCCTTCCCCTCCGTGACTAAGATTTGTAATAAACTGGTTGGACCAACATTTGAACCATTGTTTCTTAATCTCACCTCGGGTATACATACATTAAAAGAACCTCATCTCCCTCCTATAAATTGGAGCGAGACAGTAGACGAGGGAAAGGCTGTTGACATAGTCTACCTAGACTTCAGCAAAGCCTTTGGCACTGTCTCCCACAGTATTCACCTGGAAAAGCTGTCAGCCCATGGCTTGGGCAGGTACACTCTTTGTTGGGTAAAAAACTGGCTACATGGCCAGGCCCAGAGAATGGTGGTGGTGAATGGAGGTAAATCCAGGTGGCAACCTGTCATGAGTGGTGCTCCCAAGGGGCCTGTCCTGTTCAATATCTTTATTCGTGACCTGGATGAGGGAGTTGAGTGCACTCTCAAACTGACTCTAGTCAGTTTGCAGATGACACCAAGTGTCTCACTCCAGTTCATAGCAGGGAGAGGAGGTTCTTTGATATATGTATACCCAGCATGAGATTAAGAAACAACGGTTCAAATGTTGGTCCAACCAGTTTATTACAAATCCTAGTCATCCAGGAAGATGGGGAAGGGAATGTGGGCGATAGGAAAGATAGAAAATAAAAGCAAGGAGTCTTTATAGGAAGCAAGAGGGAGATAGTCACCACCAAGGGTCCAGCGAGGTTTGTAGTTCAGTCTTCAGTAGAGGTGGGTCATCGGGCGTTGTTCCGTTAACGATGAAGGTGACGATCCGAACACTGAACACACACCATGATGATTTCCAATGGCAATATTTATAAGTCCAAAGTGGTTGAGTCAGCTCTTTTTGGAGTGACAGCTTCTGGCTTTTGGATCTCAGCAGGAACTCCTTTGTTCCCATCTTCCAGGCCTTGCCAGCAGATAAGAGGGAGTATGGAGGCGCCAACTTGTATCTTGTCTTCACAGGATACAGTGGTATCACTCCACAATCTCCCATAGCAGACAGGAGTTATCTGGTCACAGGACAGATCTTCCACCAGTAAACAGTCCAGTAAACAGTCCTGAGCACTCCCTTCCAAAGGCAAACAGCTCCAAAGAAATGTCTTCAAATGTAAAATTGTCCAGATAGTGATGTTGATTGCCATACAGCAACACCCACCTCTCATCTCCTAGAGTCTTATCACAAGGAATACCTCAGGAAGCAAGCTTTGAGCCAGAAAGAACAAAGAAGGATTCATACATCTACCCAGTGGATAACTCAATCACAGAAGGAGGTCAGGTTGATCAAGCAGGACCTGCCTTTCATGAACCCATGCTTGCTCGGCCTGATCCCCTGGTTGTCTCGCACATGCAGTATGATCTCCCTCAGGATGATGTACTCCATAACCTTTCCTGGCTTCAAGGTTATGCTGATGGTCTGTAGCTCCCTGGATCCTCCTTATGACCCTTCCTGTTGATAGTAGTCACATTGGCAAGCCTCCAATCCTCTGGAGCTTCTGTGGTTGACCAGGAATTCTGATAGATGGTTCAAAGCATCTTGGTAATCACCTCCACCAGCTCCCTTAGAAACCTTGGGTGAATCCCATCTGGCCCCGTGGACCTCTGTCAGTCCAGGTGGTAGTAGGTCTCAAGCTGTTTCCACCTGAATAGTGGCGAGTTTATTCTGCTCCTCATCCCAGGCTTCCCAGTCAGGGGGTTGAGTGCCATGAGGGTAGCTGAGCTGACTTTTAAAGACAGATGTAAAGAAGGTACTGAGAACCTGTCTTTTCCTTATCCTCAGTGGTCTCATTCCCCACTGCATCTGGTAAAGCATAGACATGCTCCATAGCCCTCCTCTTACTGTTAATATATTTGTAAAAAAGGTTTTTGTTCTCTTTTACCTCAGTGGCCAAGTAGATTTCAAGCTGGACTTTTGCCTTTCTAATTTTCCCCCTGCATATCTTAACAACTTCTTTGTACTGTCCCTGAGTTCTGTGTCTCTCCTTCCACATCTAGTAGATTCTCTTTTTCTCCCAGAGTCTCCCCTGTTCATTCATCCTCACTGGTCTTCTTCCCCACCGGCTCATCTTGTGACACAGGTGCACATCTGCTCCTCTACCTTTAAGACTTCCTGCTTGAGGACTGACCAGCTTTCCTTGACTCCTTTACACTTCAGGAGTGAATCCAAAGGGACTCTCCCTACCAGGGTCCTGAATAGTTTGAAGTCTGCCCTCTGGAAGTCCAAGGTAGCTACCCCCGCCCCTCTTCTGATTTCACCAAGAATCAAGAACTCTACCATTTCATGGTCACTCCACCCAAGACAGCTCCTGGTTTCCACATCTCCCACCAGTCCTTCTCTGTGAACAACAGGTCTAGAGAGGCAATTCTCCTGGTAGGCTCTCTTACCAGGTGCATCAGGAAGTTATCTTCCATACACTCAAGAAACCTCCTAGATTCCTTCTCTGCTGTATTGTATTTTATTTCCAGTATACATTAGGAAAATTGAAGCTGAATCAGAAACATAGAAAAGGAATTCAGAGAACAGAGTGCGATGGAGCTTATACACAAGATTTATAACAGTTTGCTCAGGTACGTCAAATGCTTGGCACATTTTTTCAAGATTTTCACCTAATGTAACCACTATTCAAATTTCTTTTCATGCTTCTAGCACATATTCAAACATGGAATTACTGCAACAGCTGTATTACCCAAAAATCAGTTAAAAGAGGAAGAAAGTCTTTATGTTTCTATAGCTGATTTAAGAGCTGTTATTGGAATTTTGCTGTATTGTGAACTGCAAGCTTTCCACAGGTAAACCACCAAAGTTCTATTGCATATCACTGTGTACCTTGCCTATCTACCAAGTGAAAGAAATGAAGTAGAAGTATTACTAAAAAAAAAAAAAAAAGACAAGTAAAGGAAAGAAAGAAAATCCTGGAATAGTTGTCAGTTGTTTTGTTTTGGTTTGGTTTGTTGTTTTTTTTTTGGGGGGGGATGATGGGACGTGCTTAGTTTGTTTAATCTTCATGCTTTCTAAGTCTTGATATGCATAAAACCTTCCTAGTATTTTAAAATAGAAATGAACAATTTTTTTTTACTTTTGTAGCCTTTGGGAGAAACAGATTGATTATTATGAGGGGTAAAGGATAGGGGATATTGGATTTTTATGTGTGAAGAATTGATGGAAGAAAGCTCAGCTGAAAAAGAAGAATGATTCTTATATTTAGTGCTGAAAGCAATAAAGGGTCATTTCTCAGCTAAGTACCTGTGAAAATTCTGTATCCCAGGTTCACAAACTTCCTTCTACAGCACAGCAAATTTATTGATTCCAGTGAAAAGATATTATTGCTGGGATCTTGTGGTCACAATGTGAAGACTGATCTCTGGCAATTTGATCTGATCCCTTGGAGGTCTCTAAAGACTACTAGATTGACTTTATGCTGAAAACAGCCAGAATTCTAGATGCTGGAATTGCAGAAGCAGAATAAGAAAATAAATTAATGTTTAATTAATGTATTTTTTTCTAAGGTTTGTTTTCAAATATCTATTACTTTTTTTGGCATGTTTTATTCTTCTGTCTTTTAAATTTGACATAGAATTTTTTAAGACTGAATTAAAATTGTGAGAAAGTGTAAGCTTTTTCTGATGAAACATAGGGAAAAGAAAGTCATTACCTTATGTACTTTTCCAGTCTCATTTCATAGTAACTCAGTTAGTACTGTTCGGTGATGTAGAAGTTGGAAGAACAAAGTCCTTGGGTCTCACCCTTTGCTTGGACTAGAACGAGAAAATTGGAAGTGCTTTATTATTTTAAAGTAAATTTAAAAGCAGATTGCATACACATTTTTAAAGTTTATTACTATAATGAATTGCCATGGTTTCAGATAATGACATGGTTTCTGATAACTCTGATAAAGACATTGAAGCTATCTTAGGGCACAGAGTTATGAAGTCCAAACTCTCAATTAAAAATGGACAAGAGCCAGCGTGAAGTACATCAAAGCAACAGATTTGGAGAACATATGTGGCAAGCGAGGCATGGACTCCATTGTCGGTGCAGAATGAAGAGCTTTATTGTAGATGCTCACAATCTTTTATATCCCCGTAACAACTCCTTGGTCACACGTACCAACCAGGTGTCTCCTGTGTGTTTACATCTGGCACAAGTAGCTGCCAAGCTTATCTACTCATTTGCAAGGTCTTTTGTTCCTAGTGTCTTTGTTTGTCCCACAAACCTATAGTAATATATATGGAGACTTGCATCATCCACGAGGTCAGAGCAGTCTTAGAAGTAGTTGCAGATTCCATACACAGCATTCATGTCTTTAGCTGGTTCTGGTATGAATCATGCAGCAATAATCATGGGAAAGTAAGTAGCAATAGACAGTTCTGTCTCCAATACAAGTATTTGGACTACGCTAATATGCTTTTGCTTGGTACAAATTCTAGGTAGGAATTGCAGATTATGCATAGATAGGTAAGTAGGTAGATAATTAATTAAATAATTTGAGCATCCAACTTTAAAAAAAAATTCAGAAACTAAAGCTATTAAGTAAACCGCAAAAGCATCAAGTTTTTTTTTATTACAAAAATGTATGTACACAATTTCACTCATATGCATTCATAAAGATGTAGCTACTTCAGAAAAGACTATCCTGAAGTGATGGGGATTATTATATCAGTGCAAATTCAATTCACAATAGTTTTAGGCTGTTTAAAATGTCTAACTTGAAATCTCACATGCCAAAAACACACATATTTCCCATTTCTCATTGACTGGCAGATGGCTTCAACTCCCCACTTTTATTCTTCTAAATGACACCAACATTTAAGAGAAAAAATAACTGGAATAAATGTTTTCCACTGCCTTGCAATTCCTTCCCTTCCCTTCCCTTCCCTTCCCTTCCCTTCCCTTCCCTTCCCTTCCCTTCCCTTCCCTTCCCTTCCCTTCCCTTCCCTTCCCT